>PVLC010001925.1:101650-128245 GCA_004027655.1 Graphiurus murinus | reverse complement strand
CTATGGGATATGTACACAATGGAATTTTACTCAGCCATAAAGAAGAATAAAATCATGTTCTTTGCAGGGAAATGGATGCAACTGGAAAACATTATGTTAAGTGAGATTAGTCAGTCACAAAGAGTTAAGAAGCATATGTTCTCCCTAATATGTGGATGCTAGGGAGAAGATGGGGCATAGGAGGATCTCCAGATGAAAAAGAGAGATCCTCGATAAGCAAAGAAGTTGATTTAATTGTAGTGGATGCATGGGGCAGAGGGACGCCCTAAAGCACATGATGTACTTACACAATCATATCAAGGTCACTCACTGAAGTGAACCTGAGGGGGAGGGAGGGGGAGGGAATGGGGAGGGAATCAGGGAAGGGGTCAAATGAGAATTGTGTGCAAATATGTTGTTAACAATTTGTACTTAACAAAGATGTATGCTATATTGCACGAGTTACTACAATAAAAAATAAAAAAAAAAAAAAGAAAGGACACTACAGTCAGTGAGTAAAACTGAAAGTACTTGCTATTGTTGGATCTCGAGTGTCGCCAGAGGCCCATATACTGAAGGCTTGGCCTGTGCTGCTATTGGGGGGAGGAGGGGGGTGGAACCATTAGGAGGTGGGACCTAATGGAAGGAAGTGAGGTCATTGAACGGGATATTGATATTGGGACCTCACACCTCATTGCTGTTGTCTCTATTTATCCTCCCCAGCCGCCACAAGATGAGCAGCTCCTCCACCACATGCTCCCACCATGATGCACTGGGCCTCCACAGGCCCAGATGCAACCAAGCCAAGTAATGGACTGAAACCTCTGAAATTGTGAGCTGAAAGAAGTCTTTCCTCCTTATAAGTTGATTATCTCATGTATTTTGTCACAGTGATAGAAAGCTGACTAACAGTGCTCATATGGTACACTATTTGGGGAGAAAAGGGAAATCATCAGTGTGCAAGGAGATTTTATAGACTTTTAGAAGTTTATTTAGCCTAACAATCCTGAAAGAAGGGCTACTATTTAAAAATTTCTAAGACTGAATCTAAGCCTGAGAGATATAATACTGATAAATAGTCACACAGGTATTTTTATCAAGGTTTGTCAACTGATTCCCAAACTGATACTGTTATTTTACTGAGAGTGCTTTTTAAAGGAATGAAATATAAATTTAAAAGTTCTCTAATGTAAATATGGAAACTAATAACACAGTTTTATTTTTAAAAATCAGTTTTTTTCTAATAGTAAAGCATACCTATGTTAAGCTGCAGGGCAACCATAATAAGCACAAATTGATCACTGAAATGGAATAAGTAACAATATATAGAGTGTTTCAGAGAGACCAGTTTACTTCTCACAACAACTCTATGAGTGAATATTAATTCGAAGTTGAGAAAACTGAGGGTTGGAAGTATTCATTAAATCATTCAACGTCACATCACTAAAAAATTCCAATACATAATTTTAACCCAGGCTGTCAACTTGCTACCATGACATCATGCTAACTGATTATACTATTTACAATAGGCTAAACCACTAGAAAAAGTGGCTCAAAAACTTTAAAATGAAACTTTAAAACTTCAAACAGAACTGAAGTTTATGTTTTCTCCTGTAACATAGCTAGGAGAGAATACAGATACTAGGAATAGAACTCTTCCACATGATCATTAAAGACTAAGCCTGAACAAGGCTTAGACATTTTCAATATATGGCTTCCAGTTGTCTTTGGTGTCATTTTCAATTCAGCTGACTAGAAGGCAAAGGGCAAGGAGGAGTCATCATGAGAAGTTTTCACAGGCCAAGCCTGGAGGTGGTATACATCAGATCTACTCATATTTAATTGGTTAGATCTCAACCATATGGCCAAGTCTAAGGGAGGTTGAGAAATATAATTGGCATGCTACCATAAAGAAAGGAGGACACAGAAATTAAAGTCTTTGCCACATGGACTTAGACAATAAATAAGCTTTAAAATTAGAAAAGAGTGGGTCCAGGAATGGTAGAAACTACTAGAAACTTGTTCTGAGAAAGCATTGCAACTACATAGTTGTATATTAAAGAGGTTACACTATGGAATTAAGTACCCTTGTATCAAAGCCTAAGCCATTAATAACTATGTGATATTAATTTTATCTTCTCTATGTCATAGTTTTCTCATTATTAAATTAGAGACAGAAGTACCTATTTCATGGGGTTGACTGTAAGATTTAATGAGGTAAAAACAGAGCATAGGAAGCTAATTGTTTCATAACATTCTTTCTTTCTTCCCTTTAAATGGTAGACCCTCCTAAGTGTGAGGTGGATAGATGTTCCTCAAGAAGAGACTACATTTCCCAGACTACCTTATAAACTGGATGTGGCTATGTCAGTAAGTCATAGACAATGATACAGGAACATAATACAGACCAGGTCCTTATCAGGAAGCTATGTGCACTCTGTTTTCCCTTTTGTCAGGGACATCTCTTGTCTCTTTCTGAGGAAGGGGTCATAGATAAGATTGAGAAGCTAGTTTCCATCCTACCGAAAAGGAATACTTTGAAGGGTAGTAAAGTGATACCACAGAAAGTATGAGTCCTCAGATGACCTGGTCACAGAGTCCTGTCTAGACTCTACATGGCATGCCATTCTAGATTTTTATGGATGAAAGGAAAAGAATCTATTTGAGGCACTCATTTCAGTCCTTAGTAAAGCACCCAAATTAATATTTAGCTACTGCAACATCTAAAGTACTGCTCACAGTTCCTGGCATATGGTAAATGTTCAAAATGATGACTACCAGTATTTCATAAAGATCATATGAGGTCCATTTCCCAAGTATATTCCAACAAGGGTCAACTTACAATGATAAGAAATAATAATTTTCAATATAGGTATAGGGACTTGGGTGAATGGGACAAAATAACTGTGGGAAATACTTAGTTAAATTAAACAAGTTCCTCTTCTATAGGATTTCTTAATGCTGAATCTGCTAATGCTAACATTTACTCCCAAGGAAAGTGAAAAAAATATGCAGGTTTCCTAAACTCATTAGAAATGGTTCTTTTCAAATTCATGAGGCATACTGGTAAAGATGACAATGTTCTGTGGACACACTTTGAGGAAATATTTAACTAGTGAATGAATTTCAAAACATTTCAGAGAACCAGGCTAAGATTATTCTGAATGAACACCCTATCCTTATATATTTATGGCACTTAAGTACATAAAAGAATACTAATTCATATTTATTATGATTAAAATCTGCTTCTGTATTCCTCATACTACCTTCAAAACAAATACTGGGATTCACTAGCTATAATTTCTGAATTAACCATGTGCTTCAAAGTCAGGTAACTTATATTTCCTAATTAATCACAGAGGTAGAGAGTCAGAAATGGAGAAAGAAAAAGGAAGCCAGAAGGGTGGGTTCTATTTTGACTTTTATGGAGAACATTTCTGAGATATGGATTTTGTTTTTAATCCAAACCCTTCTAAGCAGATGAATTCATGAATACATGTATGGAGGGAAAATGCCTAGAAAGTAAATCCAACAGCAACAAAACCAGTAAAAAAAGCTAGGAGTTAACTGTGACTAACATGTCATGATGAACACAAATTCTGCTATTAAAAGAAGAACCTGTGAGAATAGCCAAAACAATACTGAGCAAAATAGCAATGTCGGAGGCATCATAATACCTGATTTCAAATTATACTTCAGAGCCATTGTAACAAAAATATCATGGTACCAGCATAGAAACAGACACATAGACCAATGCAGTGGAAGAGAAGACTCAGAAGCAAACTCACACAATTTAGGCATCTAATTCTTGATAAATGTGCCAGAAGCATACATAGGAGAAAATACAGTCTCTTTAAGAAATGGTGCTGGAAAACTGGATTTTCCCATGCAGAAGAACAAAAGTAGATCCCTCTCTCCCATCCTGTACAAAAGTCAACTTAGAATGGAGAAAAGACCTCAGTATAACACCAGAAGCTTTGCAATTATTGGAAGAAAAAAATAGGGAAAATACTTCAACCTATAGGTGCAGGCAAGAATTTTCTAAATAGGATCCCTATGGCTAAGGAAATGTAAGCAAGAATCAATAAATGGGATAGCCTAAGATTAAAAAGCTCTGTACAGCAAAGGAACAATAGAGTGAAGAGAAAACTGAAAGAATTGGAGAAAATCTTTGCCAGTTACTTTTTCAACAGAGAACTAATATCCAGAATATATAAAACTAAACACAGAAATAAAAAAAAAACTCAGAACAACAACAACAAAAAGATAAATGGGCAAATTAATTGAACAGACTTCTCAAAAGTAGTACAAAGGGGCAATAATTATATGCAAATCAAAACTACACTAGGATTCCATTTTAATCCAGTTAGAATGGCAGTCATCAAGGACACCTGTAACAGCCAGGCACAGTGGCACATGCCTGTAATACAGTGATATGGGAGGCTGAGGAAGGAGGATGGAAAGTTCAAGGCCAGGCTCGGTAACTTAGAAAGACCCAGTCTCAAAATAAAATAAAATAAAAAGGTTGGGGGGTGTAGCTCAGTGGTGGAGTGCTCCTGGGTTCAACTCCTAGTGGCCCCCCACCACACACACATATACACAAATATAAATAACAATAAAGGCTGGTAAAGATGTAAGGAAAAAGGAACACATGCAATGCTGATGGGAATGTATAAAAATCAGTATGGAGGTTCCTCAAAAGGCTAAAAATTAATGTGACCCAGCTAAACCGCTCCTTGGTATTTATCCAAAAGAAATGAAGTCAGCATACTTTAGAGATACCTGTATACCTATGTTTACCAAAGCGCAATTCACAATGACCAAGTTATAGAATCAGCCTAGGTGTCCATCAACAGACAAATGCATAAAAAAAATGTTATACACACACACAAACACACACACACATATACATGCACACACACAATAGAGTTTTATTCAGCCACACAAAGAACAAAATTAAATTATTTGCAGAAAAATAAATGGAACTGGAGAGCATAATGTTCAGTGAAATAAGTCAGACTCAGAAAATCAAAGGTTGTGAATTTTCTTTTGTATATGTAAGGTGGAGAGAAAAAATGAGGGCTAGGGAACTGGAAGGGAGACTATTAGGGTAGAGGAAAGGGAGAAACAGTTGGAGAGGTATTGGATGTGAAATTGATCAAATCATGCTTTCAGGTATGTACAATATGTCACAAGGAAACCTATCGTCATCATCATCATCATCATTATCCCTCCTCCTCCTCCTTTTTGTATTGGGGATTGAATTTATGAGAATTCTACCTTTAATTTTTAAAATTTGTAACAGAGTCTTATTAAGTTATTAAGACTGACCAAAAACCTTCCATCTTCTTGTCTCAGCCTCCCAAATACTAGAATTGTAGGCATACACTGCCATACCCAGCGGAAACTCATCATTCTGTACAATTAGTGTGTACCAATAAAAATGAAAGTGATTTAGAAGTTAATAAAAGCAATATCTTGGCTAAATAGTCATGCATCATAATAGGTCTTTCTTAGAGCGGGAGATTGGTTGCTTTCACAGATATAAGTCCACAGCATTTAGCTAAAATTTTATCTCTAAGAAAGAAAACAAACAACACTAAAACTAGAGAACAAATTACAAAATATAGTTCCATTAATTCTGATAAAATACCCAGCTAGAACAACATGTTTTAACTCTGTTTCTCTACTATCATCTCAATAAAAATTTGAGGAAAGATCCTGGCTGCATATTTTGAGTTTGCTTTTATGAGCCAGATGTTAGAAAGGAAACAAAATAAGATTTTCTCTGAGATGCACTTATGAGGAGCATACTAACAGATGAAGAAAGGTGAGCCAACAAAACCACTTACTCATGCCTAGTGTAGTTCTGTACAGTCCCAGCAGCTGGTATGCAGTAAACATTGACTTTTTTCTGCACTATATTTAATCAGCGTTTCAGGTGGTGGAGAGATCCATCCACAGGGTGAGTTCTTTCTGACCCTATACTAATTTGAAAAAAAATTAAAAAGGGATGAGGGTATACCCTGGAGGTAGACTGCAACTGGGATCAATACCCAGTTAGTACACGCCCCCCAAGAATATCCTCCATGTATCACTTCAACATATGAGCCTTCTCAGACCAGTCATGCCCTTTAACTCAGCTCTGCTTGAAGCATGGGTGTGACAGACTCTGAGATTTAGAAAGTTTCCTGGATTTATTCCCTAGGTCTAGCCCAGAAAACGAGGCCTTCTTACCACAAGAAGGGAATCAATAAGTAGAAAAATATTCCTACTTGAATTGTTCAGAAAAGTAGTAAGCAATGTGTTTGAAATACTTTAGGACAATAGAATATATTGGATGAATTAATATAATATATCCTCTGAACACTAAAACTCAGAAACACAGAAGGAGTCACTAGAAGGGGCTTTAAATCACTTTGTACCGTGTCATTATTTTGTAGATGAGAAGAGGAAAATGCAGAGGGGTTTTTTGCTCAACCCATGAGATGACCAGGTTAATGATAAAATGAGAAACAGACCTCCCAGTTCCCAGTTCAGGTAGAGGTGCAAATGAAGTAGCAGACATGCTGCCATGCTTCATTCTTGCCTGTATGACTGATTGGCTCTACCAATTTGAGCAAATTGTTTGCCTTCCCTGTTTGTCTGTTCACCTGGGAAATGAGGAAGATAATAGTATCTACCCCATGGGGTTGTTGTAAGGATTAAATAAATTTATATGTGCACAAAGTAAGTCCCCAGTGTTAGTAGTTTCTACCATTTCTCCATCCCAAGTCTAGCAGATACTATCATGTGCAGTAGTAGAAATAAACATTTGTCTCAAAACCAGCAACAATATGAGTGAGCTGGCCAAACTGTCAAACAGCACTTGAGAGCTCAAAAGGGTTGCTTTGGGCTCCAGGGAAATTTCTAGGTAGTCTTAGGGAAAGCCACCAGGCACAGAAATCTATATACACTATAGCTCTTTGCTCCTCAGTGCATCAGTCAGCTTTTGACCACTGTTGTTTACGAGAAAAACAACTTGGAGGAAAGATTTATTTTGCTCAGGTTTATAAAGGTTTCAGTCCATGGTTGGCTGGCTGTGTTGATTTCTGACCTGTGGTGAGGTAGAACATCATGCAGGGCAGAGTGTAGTGAAGCAAAGCCACCACTCCCTTTATGGTGGCCAGGGACAAGATATAGTCACTGCGGGTATGCCCCCAGGGACCTAGTCCCGTCAACTAGGTCCTATCTTCTACAGTTTCTATCACATTCCAGTAATGCCACCACGTTATGGATCTGATAATGAGTCAATCCACTGATACCGTCACTCCCTAAACACCCCACATCTGCCATCACTGTGCTGGGGACCCAGTCTTGGACACATGAGCCTTTGGAGATATTTGAGACTCATACTGTACCACTCAAATCCATAGTTCTCTGGATTGGATGGATTTGTGTTGCGATCCCTTGCCTAATGAAGAAGACATGATGCTGGCAAGAGGCTAATAATTCTTTCACTAGAAAGTTTCCTCTGTGAGGTCATCAACACACAGCTAATGGGACCCATTTGTTACTAGAATTGCTATGGCATAATAAAGTAATCTATAATTTTTTAGTTTTTCCATTCCAGTAGCAGGTGCTAGATGGTTGATAATATTTGTCAATTACCAATCTCATGGCTATCTGGTAGCACAGTTATCTCTGTGGAGTCTTGTGATGCTTTTGAGAAGGAGGAAGTTGTACTCTCATTCGTAGGCTGACTGAGAAGCTGCTATCCTATCACTTCCTCCCTATCCCCACTTTCCTGCATGAGAGGAGAAAGGCGTTGCAGGGGCAGATTTGGGATGACTCAGAGGAATATAAAATGTTATTTTAAAACTGTTTCTGTTCTTTGGACCTGGCTGGTTTTCTTTCAGCCAAGGCTGGTGACTCAAAATGAGCCCATCTAGGTGTAATCAAACAAATGTAAGTCAGTGCTCTCATTTGAGCACATCCTGGCCCAATTACATGGAACTATTCTAATGAGTTGGAATGGTAAAATTTGGGGGTTATCTGACTGGATTGTGTTTATATGACAGTCTTGGATCACAACAATCGTTGCTACGATTTTTCAGTGCTTATTATATGCCAGAAATCTTAGGCCATGGGCTTTCAGTCTTTTCTTTGTCTTTTTTTTTTTTTTTTTGAGGGGGAATCCCAGCTGCTAGAAAGTAACACATTTGTACATCATGAACAGGTCCATACCATACATACAAATACAGATGACTATAAGTTTTATGAAACCATATTTACCGTTAATACATACAATGCACTACAATATTTTCTTTCTACTCTACATTATTTTTTGTTCTGAAAAGTTGTTTGACACATTACATTGATTTCATCAATCACAAATGGATTGCAACTGAGAGTCAAAAATCATTGTCTTAGGCAAATTATTCTTTATCATAACTTTCAAGATAGACTTTTGTATGAGATTCCACGCAGCAAAGAGAATACTTAATAAGCAGAACTATTTTAATATGAGAAACTTTTTAAAAGGCACTTGGAATAGCTGAAATGCCAAATAGGGAACAGTAATGTAGTCAGGATATTGCCTGTCACTGGGAAAAATGTGAATCAGGAAAAGGTGATGGTTTCAGAGCTCAGAAGCCAGGATAACTTCAGAGAACTGCCCAGAAGGAAAAGTGGGACCTCAGAAGGGGGGTTTTCATTGGACAGCAAGGTGGGACCCAGAGAGAAGAGCAGTCATAATTGGTAACAACTCTAAAGTAGAAATGGAGAAAGATAAGGGGAAAGAAGGAAATAACTTGGCTGTTTCCTGTTTCCCATCCTCCAACCTCCTATCACTACCTCCCATTGGTTAAATATAGCTCACAGCCAGTGGAAATATAGTTCCCAGGAATTGGGTCACAGAGATACAGAGAAAAACTGAGATCCTATAGGCAAAATATTTGAATAGCCAAGGACAGCTTCCTGGGTGTGTGGCCTGCCTGGTCACCCAAGACCCACATTCTGAAGGGTCTCCATGCTTGATTTAATGCTCTGTGTCACAGTCCTAAAGTTCTTTTTTTTTTTTCAACAAAGAGACCTATATTTTCACTTTATACTGGGCCCCACAAATTATGTAGGTATTCAAGAGTATAGCACCTGTTTTAACAATTGTAGAGGAGAATATTGTGGCTCAGAGAGGTAGAATAGCTTTCTGTGGATTTCACGAAAGAACTAAAGTGAAATTTGAAACTAGTCTGGTGTGTCTGAGGCCAAAGCTCATGCTCTTTCCAGTAAGCCATATATCTTTATAGCTCCCTAATAGTACTAAAGAGCAGAGAAAATAATTTTGCAGGTAAATCTCTTCTGGATTATATAGAGGAAGGGACACATGTCCTCTACTATGGCTATCCTGACAGTATTATCTGCTTTTCCCTTCTGGCTATGCCAAGCCATAACCAAACATTGACTTAGCATTAGGGAGCTGCTAAGAGCAGCTGAAAAGATGCCCAATAGGATTTCTCCTACTCCTCCTGCTAAAGAAGCATAGATTTCACTATAGAGAATGCAGTGCCTGGTTTCTCTTCAAAATTTTCTTTTCATGATGGACAGAGAGGAGGAAATAAACTGCATAGACTTGATTTCAATGGTCAATTCCCTTATCAACTTTTTTTGAAATGAATAGAAGCAGTTGGTGCTGACTTCTTCACAGTAGAACCCAACTTTCTCCCCCTCTCTCCTGCTCCAGAGTTTTAGAGTAAGACTTTTTTATAGCAAACTTCCATAGATTTACTTTCTGGGATACTTTTGATTTTGCTAACAAGTTGGGAGCAAAGCCAATTTGGCCAGACTAATCTCAGAGAGAATAATACTTAATTCAAAGGAAGTTTTAATGCAATTACTGTAAATTCTGTATCTTATTATTCCAGTGATACTATACTGTTATTGTTGAGGGCCTCTTCGGGTGTTTGCCTTAGGTCTCATGTATGACACTTGATGTAGTGGTTTAATGCTACAGTATTAGATATGACCAAATATTATTGTTCAATGTAATGTTACAAAATAAAATGTTGCTAGTTAATCATTATTATCACCACCACCTTTTCCATTTTATTTCTACAGGATTCCTTGTGATCTGAGCACAAAATAAAATTTTAAGTTATCAAAGGCTTATTCATAGAGTAATAAAGATCAAACTGATAAATCCTATACTAATTCTAAACAGACAAGAAAACATATCTGAAGAGATGCCTGTACACAAGGGTGATCTTAGGCAAATCTCTTCCATCTATTTCCTGTTCTCCTGAGATAAGCTTATGTTTCTCATTCTCCTATGAATCTTCCTAAGAGTCTACACTGAGTATTAACTCAATAAATATTGACTGTTAATCATATGTCAGGCAGGCGAAGTACTGAGGACACACAGATGCATAAAACATAATCTCTACTTTAAAGGGCAAGGGTCATGAGACATTAATTAATTGTCACACAGTGTGATTACAATTCATATCTCTAGGCATGTCGTAAAACAAGGAAGGAAGAATTTGTCAGAAAGCCTGCTGGAAAAGAATAATGAAAATGTTGCAGAGGAGAGGTGGCTCTTGAGTACTGACAACATGGACCAGAGGGTCATCAGTAACATTATCACCACTAGCAGCAATAAGATAGCTTAGCAAAAACAGAGATAACTTTGATAAGAATATGGATCCTAAGCCCGTTTGTCAAATTGTCTACTTCAGTTGTTGGAAGAATGATGGTATGAAATTTTACTCAGCCATAAAGAAGAGAAAAGCTATGCCATTTGTAGGAAAATGGATGGAATTAGAGAATATTATGCTAAGTGACATTAGGGAGTCTCAGAAAGTGAAGGGTTGTATGTTTTCTCTAATATGTGGAAGCTAGAGAGAAATTGGATAATGAGAGACTTCATATAAAGGAAGAGAGATTCCAGTAAAATAGTAGAAGGGGATTAAGGGAGAGAGATGGGAGGGGGAGACTTAGGAAACAATTTAAGTAAAGCTATGTACATATATGAAGCTACCAATGCCAATCTCAATAACATACATGGGGAGGGGTCGTAAGGTAGAGATAATGGAGGAGTAACTTCAGTGGAGTCAGGGAGGTAGTATAGAGGAAGGAGAGAGGGGTAATCAATGAAGGAATCACTTCCAGTGGCATTGTGTACATATGTGAGAATACCAATGTCAATCTCAATCCCCTGTATAGGGAAGAGGGGAGTGAGAAGGGAGCCAGGGAAAATCCCACCAAGTGCTGTATGCATTTATGTCACTATCACTATAAAGTACATTATGATGTGAGACAATAATGCGCAAATAAAATTATATTCAAATGAAAAAAAAAAGAAAACAATGTTCGAAACTGCCTGGTCATTAACATAACTTGCTTTCCTCTATGGTTTCTTCATTTCTGTTTGTTTCTGTTTCTAATTATAAGAATTGCCTTGAGATAAGAATCAGAATCTCCAGACAGACATACTTCTGGGTAATGTATAATCAGACATGTTTGGGAAATACTTCATTTTTCTACTTCATCCATGTCTTATGAGATATATTTTATACCTTGGGGTAGTGAATGTGAGGACTTGGGGAAATATAACGGAATTGTAAACACAGTGATTATTGATCAGAGAGCCTTTGGTTCAGTTCCCACATAGGGCAGTTCAAAGAGATCTGCCAGGTACTTCATTCATTTATAGCAGTCACATAAACAGAGGAGACCCTGTTTGATCATATTATAATATCACTTTAGAGAGAAGGGATTTTTCAAAAGAGAACTTGCCCTTGTTCCAGGTCATCATGAGAAAAAGGAAACAGAGATTCTCACCTTATATTCACCAGCACACAAAAGAGCAAAGATGTCTCTTAGAAAGCATTTCCTTTAAGAGATGAATCGGAAGAACATAACTAGTGATTTCAACCCCACCGTGTTCTTTTCTTCCTTCTCTTACATCTTCCTCAATTATCATTTATAAAACAATACTGGTTTCTCTAATCTCAATTCTTCCAGCCTGTGGTTTCATTAAGAGGTGGTAGAACATTTAGGAGGTGAGACCTTCAGAGGTAATATTGGGATCCCAGCCCCTTCCTCTTTCTCTCCTCTATTTCCTGCCACCCATAGCTGAACAGGTTTCCACTATGCTTCTGCTATCATGTACTATCTTTTTATAGGCCCCAAATCAATGAGGCCAAGAGACCATGGACTGAAATCTTTGAAACTGTGAGTCAAGACCAACTTTTTCTCTATATGAGTTTATTTTGTTCAGGTAATTTGTCTCAGCAATAGAATGCTATCTAACACAACATTTATTGTCTTGTGCTATTTGAATTTTTATTGCTACTGTGACAAATTGTCACAAATTGGTACCTCTTAGCAAAATGAATCTAGTATCTTATAACTTTGTAGGTTAGAAGTCTGGAATTGGTCTCGTGGATCTAAGATCAAGATGTTGAAGGGACTGTTCCTTTCTGGAAGCCCTAGGGGAACATTTGATTATCTGCCTTTTCCAACTTCTAGAGGTTACCTACATTCCTTGGTTAGTGAAATTCCTTCCTCCATCTTCACAGCCAGCAATGGCAGGTGAATACTTGTACCTTTTTCTTTGTCTCCATCTACTTTCAAGGGAATTTGGGATTGCATTGGGCCCACCTAGTTCATCCAGGATTACATCACTATGTTAAGGTCAGCTGATTAGTAATGGCTATCATTTGAATGTGTCCCCTCCAAAAGTCAGGTATGACCAGTGTGATAGGATTAAGAGGTGAATCCTTTAAGAGGAGATTAGGCTATTAGGGCAGCTCCCTTATGAATGCATCAAGGCCCTTACAAAAGGCTTCATGTGGCATTTGGAGCTCATTTTTCTGCCAGGTGAGGACATGGTGTTTCTTTCCCCTGGAAGATGTGGTCCTGACCAGACAACTGTATCTTTTGATGCCTGGATCTTGGACTTCCCAGTATCCAGCGCTATGAGAAAATAAATTTTTGCCCTTTTTAATTATCTAGTCTCAGGTATTTTGATGTAGGTGAATAAATGAACTAAGACAGCAACCTTTATTCCATCAACAACTCAATTTGTCTTTGTAATTTAATAAAACATATTTATAAGTTTTAGAGAATAGGCTGTGAACAGCTTTAGGTATCATTGTTATATGTATACATATATATATATATATATATATATATATATATATATATATATATATATATATACCCTTTTTTACTGAGTTTAATTTGTGTGTGTGTGTGTGTGTGTGTGTGTGTGTGTGTGTGTGTGTATAGGTGCAGATACAGGGATTGAACCCAGGGGCGTTCTACTTCTCAGCTACACCCCCAGCCCTTTTTATTTTTCTTATCTTGAAACAAGATCTCACTAAGTTGCTGAGGGTGTTGCTAAGTTGCTGAGGCTGGCCTCAAACCTGTCTCAGCCTTCTAAATACTCGGGTTATAAGCATGCCCAACTGGGTGTAAAATTTGCTATTCCTCTATGATCATCCTGCTATTATGAGTAAAGAAACTGACAATAAAAAATCAAGAATGATTAACTCTAACTCTTAATGACTTCGGAGCAGCTAGAGCCAAAAATAAATATACAAAAGTCAAAGAAGGTCAATATGCTTATTTTCCCCATGAAATTTCTCCAGGATTTCTTCTGGGTTTCCTATTGCTCTTGTCTTTCAAATGTCTATTGAGAAATAGCTGTCATTTTTATCTTCATATTAGGTCAACTTTAAGCAAACACTCAAAATGGGAAATAGAAACCGAATAGCACCTAGGAAATACTGTATTTTATATTTCTGTATGTTATTTTCTTATATGCTTAACTTGGATACTAAAAATAAACCCTGATTTATTTCTAATAATAAATTCTAACAGTACAAATACACATGTAATTAAATTTCAAACAGGCAATTATTTTATTTTAAATAGACTTTAATAATATTTACAGGGATGAGTAATAAAGGAAGAAAAAGTAGTTTTTATTCTTCACTCAATCTGATTTTTAAATAGAAGTCAGTGTGTAATAGAACAACCCAATTTCAATTTTAAAAGGGAATAATTTCATACAAATTTTACCAACTATAACTACTAATTCTAAATTTCCATCTGTTTTTCTTTTCTATATATATTTTTATGACACATGTGTTATTAAAGTAGTCAAATTACTAAAGAGATTTCTAAATAACATTAACCATGATATCTGAAAAAGCTGGAGTGCACATATATTGATGAACTCACTATATAAAGAGGTAATCTAAGGCGTTGGTTGCAACTTTATGGATCTTTCTTAGAGAAGTCAAGATGGAACTAGAAATGTCACTCTGCCAGATGTATGTCTTTCCTGTAACATTAAGCTGAATTTTCTCACTACCATGCTACTTGAGCCTCCCCAACTCTCTGCCTATGTGCAGAGACTTCTATATCAAAATATATCCCATAGAGTGGCCAGTTTGCCACGAAATAAAACTGCATGGAGCTATGTGCACAAGCTGTCTGGTTGTTTAAAAATAAATTCTGACTAGTATGATTAAATCTGCATGTATGTCAAACTATGATGGCTAAATCCAAAACACAAATTAAGTGCCTCTCCCAGGAGCAAAATCTGGAAAAAAAAATCTAAAGGGATACATGCAAGTTTCCACAGGTGTTTATGGACCAAATATATTTGAAGCAATTATCCAACTGCCATATATACATACAACTTTGTGCCTTTCCTTTCTCAGCTCTGTTTTACTTTATATAATTCTATATCCTCAGAGAGCAGTCAAGTCAGTCCATTTGGTAAAATTAGTGGCACATCAAGAACTTCTCTCTGTAGTAAGATGACATTAGGTTTCTAGATAAGTTTCCACTATTCAAAAGAAATCCTAGGTGCTACAGAAATATAAGCATGGAAATTGTTATGGGACATGGTCCTGTTCAAATTCACCAGAGGGTTTGATTTTATCATCACAGCACTTTTTGAAAAAAGATGATTAATGATGATACATTTATAATTTTTGCATATCAATTAGGAGTGTAAGTAACTAGAATCTAAAAATTGCAACCTTTAGTAACTTCTTCTCTCCCAGGCAATCTTTATAACTTTGAAAGATCTCACAGAATAGATTTGAGTGTCATTTTACAGATAATGAGATAAACACTCAAGGGGCTTTAAACAACTCACTGAAGTGCTGTAGTACTATTTGAAATACACAATTACCTAGTTGCAAAGACTAATTTATCAACCACAAGAGCAATTTTAAAATGCTTTCTTTTTTTTTTTTAGCAGACTTCCTTACATGAATTCCTCAGAAACCTGTTGAAATAAACAGATAAAGGCAGGGCATGTCTGAGAGATGCTGGAGTAGGAGGTACTCTTAGTCCTGATTCTACCCTCTGTCCCCCAGCTCCTCCATAGGTCTACAGCAACCTTGGGTATCTCTCTAGCCTCTTGCAGCTTGGAAGCACTAAATCATGCCAGGCTGCTATCTTACTAATCAAAAGTTCCCTGTGGTTTCCCTAAGATAAAGATCTAGAAAGACACTAAGCACATTGTAATTATGGACAAAGCTGGAAAGGACCTCAGAGGGCACCTAATCCAATATCCTTATTGTATATGAGGAAATACAGATACACCAGCTAGTAAATGGCAGGGCTTGAATCCAGGTCATCTGACTTTAAATTCTTTGTCCTTGGTACACCCAGAAGACCAATGAGTGCACTTGACCTTCCTGGAACCCAGGTGCTTTCTAATAGGGATCATGGAGAAAATGCACATTTGTTATTTTCTATCATGGTTCTTGGAACAATATATAATTGTTTATTTATCAGTGTACTTCTTTACATTGTCTCTATCCCTAGACTACAAATCTCTTGTGGACAGAAACAGTATCATTTTTACCTCTATGTTCTCTAGCACCTAAAATACAAATGTCTTCAACTCTATGTCCTGTGTTTAAATAGTGTTAATAGTATATTTGGTTGATAAAATTGTCCAAACTATTTTATGTGCATGTATAAATATGTCATAATGAATTCCAATATTATGTATAATTATAATGCACCCATCAAATTATTTTAAACTGCATTTGGAAGAAAAATGATTTTTTTTCAAGTCCTCTTGTGAAAAGACCTTCCAAATAGATCTAACACCCAATTCACCATCTGATGAAACCTATTAAACTGTTCAAATTTAAATGCAAAGCCCTATTTTTTAAAATCCCTAAAACGTTAAAGGGCTAACTGGAAAGCACATTTCATCTGCTTTCTACAAACACAAAGTCTCCAAAGACTATATCTGGGATAGTGACATGTTAGTGTAGAAATTATAAAGTCCAAGATTTGAGTTCATTTGGGAGGGAAAGATGCATACAAGACATTTCCTGATTTCCATAACTATGGGGGAAATGTTTGGGATATGTGGGTTTTCCATTTGATTTTAATTTGTCCTCCATATGAAACACAACCCCCATGCTATTATTTTTTGGAGGTGGCATACTTTAACTTTGCCTCTGCCCCAAATGGTGCATTTATTGCTTTCTTTATGACCAATCAAGTTTATCCTTTAGAGTCAACAGCTGAAAAGCTTGCGTCAACTAAACTATCTGTAGATGAAAGAGAAAACAAAACAAAACAAAACAAAACACGATCTAGGTCACATTTTTTTTTTTTTTTTTTTTTATGTTCCAAATCTGCTTTCACTCAAAAAAAAAAAATCTGCTTTCCACAAATAAGAAGATATGAAAAAGACTGCTGGCTCCTTCCCAACTCTCTAAGGGATAGATTTTCTCCTTTTATCCTTGATCACTGTTTTCTCTGTTTTGAGCAACCCTACTTTGTGTATTGCACATAGCACTCATAGGTGGAGATCTGTCTCGCTACTCTTTCCACTGGGAATGTGAACCTGGGGTTCTCAAGCCCAGGGAAGGCGAAGGTATGGAGAGAGGCTCTGAATCACAAGTATCCCAGAAAAAAGGACAAGCAGATTAGATGAAGAAGATGAGAATTCTAAATGCTTCTGGTTATTTTCAGTTTCTATTTTAGATTGGTTATACAGAGTTGCATATTCTATTTGGGGTACAATTTGAGAGTCAGAATTGATATACCAGAAAATGCCTACATAAAACTGATATTGGAATAAATGCATATTGTGTGCTAATAAACAGGCTTGTCTCTTACATTTCTTATGTCCTAC
The DNA here is from genome assembly GCA_004027655.1 of Graphiurus murinus. Classification (NCBI taxonomy): domain Eukaryota; kingdom Metazoa; phylum Chordata; class Mammalia; order Rodentia; family Gliridae; genus Graphiurus; species Graphiurus murinus. The sequence continues at coordinate 111,102 of PVLC010001925.1, read as the reverse complement.
AAATATGTCCTTTCTAATCATTTCTTGCAATTCCAAATTATGACTTGTGGTGATAAATTCAAAATAACAGGACAAATGATTAATTTTTCTTTTTCTGATTCTCTGGTTTATTTATTTTTTTATTTTGTTTTGTTTTTATCACTGAGACCCAGTGTCATAAGTTTTTATGAATAGCCAGGCAGTCCCAGCATCTCTGATGGAGCTTCCTTTTACAGGCCTCTTGTATCCTTATTAGAGAATGGGAAAAGGGCCCTCATTTTCCCTATTTGTCATATCTAATAAAAAATAGTTTTTGCCTAGTGTCTAAAACCATGAACTATGTGTAAAAAAACAGAAAGCAAAAGAGACTTCCATTTTTATAAACATAAGATTGTGTTGTCTAACAAAAAGAGCATGGTATTTGGAAGCAGAGCACCACAGGCTCTGGCCTGACTTATACAATTACTAAGCCTCTGGCAACATAGCTTCTTCATCTTTAACAAGGTTTATGACTATCAGCCTCAGGCATTATTGTGATGATCAAATCAAAGGAGTTAATTACATTAAAGTGTTTTATGTATTTTAAAGTGCAATATAAATGTTCTGTTGAGTTTACCACCACTTAAGAATCCTACTGTGGTGTTAGTGAAATGTGGTAACAGTGCTGTTTCTGTTACTACGTTTTTTAAAAAGGCTAAATGGAGGAAGGACAGAAGAGAAGGGGTGGGGGCATAAATAGGAAGTAAGGAGGAAGAGAAGGGAGAAGAGAGGAAGGAAGAGGAGGAGAGAGAAGAAGAAGTACAGAATGAGGTCAGGGGAGACTAAAGAGATGAAGGGGGAGGCACTGAGCTAAAAAATGGAAGAAAGTGGGAGGGGAGGGGAAGAACCAGGGAGTAAGGGGGGCAGGAGAAGAAGATGGGGAGAGAATCTGAACTGAGCATCTTCAAGGCATAGACTTGGCCGATTTTCCCTCCCCCAGCCCACCCCTCCCACCTGTCTCCTATACACCCTGTCCACCCTGCAGCATCCTGCTCTACCTTCATTCACAGAATGTGCTACAACATAAATGTCTGCTACTGTAAGAGGTTGTTTCTTTCAACTGCTACACACAGTGGAGAAATCTTTCAGCACAGCTTTGTGTCTTTTATTTTAATTTTTCAGTTCAGCTAAGGTTTAACCACAGTCTTTCCACTCCATGGCCAGGCACTAAATGAGCCAAACCATCCTTGTTTTCATTCCCTTTAGCCATGAAGTCCTGGCTGCCCTTTGACCACAGTCCTTCAACAACTATTCTGAAGCCATGGGCCTCCAGCTCCTGCCTCTCAACCCCCAGACCATCTCAGTTGTACCTTTAGCTCCCACCACACCCCCCATTCCTGTTCCACTCCTGTCTTCCTTTCTGTTCCAAGTCTTCCTTGCCCTAAGGTGAGGGCACTCATCTTTGATCAAATGCTGCTTCTTGGCTTCTACATCCAGGGCATGTTTTTTTTTGTTTGTTTGTTTGTTTGTTTTGTTTTGCAAAAACATTTATTTATTTCATTATTGTTTGGGGGTGCTAGGATTGAACCAAGAGACATTCTACCTTCAAGCTAAACCTCCAGCCCTTTATTTTTTATTTGGAAACATTGTCTTACTAAGTTCCTAAGAACCTCTTTAAATTGCTGAGGATAGTTTTGAACCTGTGATCCTCTTGTCTCAGCCTCCCAAGGACTGGGATTACAGGCATGTACCATCACGTCCTGCAAGTAAGAACACTTAACTAACTTCCCATAGTCTGTCACTAAATCCCTTAAAATATGAGATCCTGTAAGTACATTTTTTTTCTTTTACTAGTAGGAATTGAAGCAAAGCGTGCTCTACCTCTGAGCTACATCCTCAGCCCTTTTTATCTTTTGTTTTGAAACAGGGTCTCTCCAGGTTGCTAAGAGTCTTGCTAAATCGCTGAGGCTGGTCTCAAACCTGAAATCCTCCTGTCTCAGCTTCCCAAGTACTGGGATTAATGGAGTGTGCCACCATGACCAACTTTGTAATTATATATTTAAAGATACAATTCCTACTTCACATGTAGGGAGTTTACAAATGTGGAGACTGAGGTTCTCGGGCCATTCGTGGTGATGTCAGGGGTCAGCAGTAAGCACCTGAGAGGAGATTCAGAGTTCTTTGTTTTCTGTTTTTCTATGTTTGGTAAGTTTTAAATATTATATTATTTTGACATATATTTTATTTTTATTCTTTACCTATAACAGTTTATTTTAATTGGCATATATTTGTGCTTATTTATGTTTTATACTCCCCATTCCAATGTGTTTTTTGCACATCATCTTCTTGAACAATTTTATTTATTTTTTAATTGTTAAATTTTTTGTTACTGGGGCTTTAACCTAGGGGCTTTCTACATCCAAGCTACACCTCAGCCTTTAAAAAAATGTTTTTAAACAGTGTCTTGCTACATTGCTAAGTATCTTGCTATGTTGCCTAGGGTGGCCTCAAACCTGCAATCCTCCTGTTTCATCTTCTCAAGTACTGGGATTATAAGTGTGCACCACCACACCAGGATTTGAACAGTTTTAATTTGTTTTGTGCTTGGTGGTCAGAACCCAGGTGCCCTTCTTTCTCAACTCTCAATGAGCAAGACACAAATCTCACTTAATAGAGTCAAGGGTTCAAACACTGCTGGGAAACAAGATCTCACAATAAATCTGGCAGGCTTCACACTCTGGGATTTCTAGAATCCTGTCAGGATCAGTCATTATCAAGGCAGATTTCTGAGATTCTATTTAACACAAAAGGCATATCTAATACGAGAATCCAGAGGACAAAACTAAACACATGTGTCAAGCACACCAGGTGCCAACCTCTGCAGCCATTCCTCCAGCCAGTGTATGGTGTCTATGACTTTTAAATTAATGTAAAACTTAAATGCATTGCTCTCTGCAACTATGTGATCCAGATCACAAATGTGACTTTACTTGTCAAGTCCAATGGAAACTCTTTCTTTTCTCTAATCAACACTGCCTTCATCCTGGGATGCTTTCACAATACTTGGCCTCCAACTAGTAACTCTTCTCCCACTGTACTGACTGCTTCTTCTCAGTCTTTGCTGGGTTTCTTCTTTCTAGCCTCTTTTGAAAATTATTTTATCAGTACACTATAATTATACAGCATAGCATGCTCAATATGATGCGAACACACATGCACACAGCTCTCGGTGTTTTTCCCTCCACATGCTTGTGAGATTGGGAGTTATTCTAGTCAGCATTCTTACAGTTGTAATCTGACCATGTAACTTAGAGGAAAGAAGATTTATTTTCTTGTAATTTGGGGTTCAGTTCATGTGAGGCCAGGGATCATGGATCTCAGGGCAAGGTGGTGGGATGTGGAGAGAGGGGGAGCACATGGCTGTGCTCCTCACATCATGCAGGCTGGAAGAAAGAGAGGAGGGGAGGAGGAACAATATATAGTCTCCAAGGCCACACTCCCAGGGACACACCCACTCCAGCCATACTCAGATAAACCCGTTACAATGGATTTATCTATTGCTGGGATTAAAACCCTCAAGAATTAATTACACCAACTTCAAACACCAATTTATGAGCTCTTCAAGGGGCCATTCTATATCTCACCATTACAGTAGTAGTAACTTCACATGTTGTCATATTATTTGAACTGTTTCCTTCTTCAATTCTCCCTCTTCTCCTCCATAACTCCATTTTCTAACCCCCTTTACTATTCTATAGGTCTTTGCATTATTTAAAGTTTCTCATGTTTCCTATCTTCTGTCTAGCTTTCCCTAGACTTTCTGAGATTGATTAATCTCATTTAGCATAATATTCTCTATTTTCTTCCATTTTCCTTGAAATTAATATTGGAATTTCCAAGTCTTGGTTCAGAAATCTATTTATTTATATTCTCTACCAAGGTGATCTCATCTAGACAGTTAACTTTAAATAAATCCATATTCCAGTGACCTCCAAATGTATATCTTTAACCTGACTTTACTTAATTCTAGATTATTCTATGAAATTGTTTACATCTTTAATAGAATGTATGGACAACTTAAATGAATGGCATTTTTATCCCCAATATCTCTTCTCTCATACAGCACCACCATTATTTGTCCAGTTCCTTAAGTCACAAGTGGGTATTAACCTTACTTCCTTTCCTTCTTTCCCTAAGCACATCTAATTCTTTGAGGAGTCTGTTGACTCTATGTCTAAACTAAATTCCATCTTCTCTTCTTTTCACTGACCTAGTAGTTATACTCTAATCTAATGCAACATTATTTTTTTTTTCTGGAGAATTCAAGTTGTCTCTATCTGATTTCCTTGCTTATTCTCTTGTTTTTCTACAGAGTGGTCAGAAAGATGTTTAAAAATGGCAAGTCAGTCAGATCATGCCACTTCTTCCTTAATATTATCTGTTGGTTTCCAGTTGAACTTCAAATAAAATACAAACTCCTTTCACTACTCCACTACCACCTTTGCACAATGGACTCTATCCACGCTGGCCAGAGTTGCTTTCATCTGTGTGCCTTTGTGCTTACTGTTCCCTCTGCCTGGTACTCTTCCCAGTAGGGTTGACTCCTTCTAGTCACTCATGTCCCCAACCTCTCAGAAGTCTCCCTGTTAGAGAGACCTTTCCGAAGAGTCAAACTAAAGTAGTCCCAGTTACTTTCCACCATATTCCAATCCCATGTTCTTGTACATATAGGTTTGTATGTTTCCTATTTATTCTGTCAGTGGAATAAGAAGAGTCAAGGTCAACAATATTTTTCCTTCTTCAAAGACAAAAGAGAGGAATCACTTTCTATTTTTATCTGTTTTGAGTTGATATTTGTATAAATGTTGATACTACTATATACAAGACATAATGGCATGTGCAACAATTAATTCATTCTGTCCTGATGTTCTTTCCCAGAAGAGAGCTATAAATAGCAGATATAGGACAGTCCTAGGGCATAAGGTCATCTATTCTTTTCCAAGCTCTACTACAACACATTGAGTCAACTAAATGTTCTTTTTCCTGTCTAGCCAATTATAAAGATGTTCTATAAATGTTTACCACATGACATGTCTTCAGACATAACTCCAACTCAGTATTCTGCCCAAATCATTGTAAAAAGTAAGAATTAGAAGAATTTCAATAATTAGTATCATGTAGAAAATTTTAAATGGCTGGATATTTTATGTTTATGCATTGTTTTGAGTTATATAGGCATCCATTCAGAGGATATGGGGGCCTTTGCCTGATGAGATGTCAGTATCAACACCAAGAGACATTGTCAGTGAGCCCAGGTGTCACTCATAAGCCTACCTACACACTCCTTCCATGTGACATATAAAACAATGAATCCAGAGCTGATATTAAAAATGATGCATTAAAAATAAAGAACAGAATTCAAGTTTACAAGCAAAGGGCATTTTTTATTTTTAAACGACTATGGTTGTAGTTGGTGCCCATAAACCAGAGTAGCTATTTTGTTAAAAAGAGTAAATAAAGCTGGGTATGGTGGTGCATGCTTGTAATCACAGCATTTGGGAGGCTGAGACCTGAGCATCCAGGTTCGCTGCCAGCCTCAGCTACTTAGTGAGGCACTCCGCAGCTTAGTGAGACCTGGTTTCAAAATAAAGAATAAAAAATAGGGCTGGGGGTGTAGCTCAGAGTTAGAATGCCCCTGAGTTCAATTCCCAGTACTACACACACACAAAAAAAAGAATAAATAAATAAATAAAATTTTCTTGTCTATTGGGCGAAAAGACAAGATAAAACACTTTGTGGATGTATTAGTTCTGAGGTGACAGAACCAAGGTAAAATGTGAGTGATAAAAGGTTGGCTAGAATTCTCAAGGAAGAGCCTCAGAAACTTGGATAACATACTTAATCATTTCACTATAATATTAATTTTATATCTCTCTTGGCCAAGTAATTCCAAACTGGAAAGTAAGCAAATCTCTTTAATGTTTTTCATTAAGCTTCTTATTGATACACACTACTTTTCTTTTGACACCCCAATTTATGTACTGAAGTGTTAAAGTATTTTGAAGGTTTTTACATACTTTGGGAAATAACAATGCAACAGAGTTTAATTTTTAACTTACTTTTTGAACATTTATGAAAGGTTCTAGTGTCTTATTTTCAAAATATCTGTTCTCTTTCAACCTCTGGCCTTATAATTCAGACATCAGGCTTTAAGCCACATGTAGGTAGGAGCATTTGGGTCACATGCATCCCTGTGATCAAGGTAATAGTCACCACAGTGCTGTCACACAACCAGCTTGCAACATCATTTTGTTCAGAATCTTACCTTTGCTTGCTGGTTAACCATGTCCTGTCTCTCTACCAGCTCTGGTTGGCCCTGTCTCACATGGTTCCTTTTTTCACATTATCATCTCTAAACATCTGGCAACTTGGTCTCAGATCTCTGCAATTCCTGTCCCCTCTCCTGTTTGGCTATTCTTTTACTACATCCTTTAGCTTTGGTGACTCACCGCTTATCCTGGGACCTGATTTTTTCTCTTAAGGCAGTCTTGACTTTTGTGAATCTCACATTGGCACTAGCAATTTACTCTGACTATGTATGTAGTGGGCATTACACAAAGAATGAAGCCTGGCATAACAGCAATGAGGGCAACTGTTAGCCCAAATCTTAGTCAGCTCCTTTATAGAGATTTGGATTGGATTGGGGAAGATAAAACATAAAGTTCCTAATGTCAACACACAGCTCTATTATCTCATTTTAGCCCCTTTATTATACTTCAAGAAATGCCTTTTGAGGGGAGGAGGAAGAGTGTGCCCCAGCCGGGCCGCTGGAGTCAAAGCAGGGGGTACGATTTCAAAAAATAATTAAAAAACACGGAAATGTCCCAGAAAAGCTCTTTTAGTGTGAAAACCCTGAAAAGGGACCCGGCTTCCCAAAATGGAGGTTTCGGGTACCAGGGAGGTCTGTGTTTCGACCCATGGGGCTTTGGATCCCAGGGAAAACTTGAAGGGGTGAAGCAGAAGCGGAGAGTCTGGCTACAGCCCACAAGAGCAGAGATCAGGAACCTGGTGTTGAGTGGGGGGAAAGACACAAGCAGGGAGTCCTGGAAAGGGGCACCCAGGGGCTCTGAACTCCCACTCAAGGGGGCCTCGATATTCCCCCCTATAAACATCTCCTCCCCCCTTCCTACCCCACCCAAATCTCCACACTGAAGAAGCTGGAAAGCCAAACTTTATATGACAGGATCGATTCAAGATGGCGTCTGAGTGAAACACCTCTCCTCAGGCGCTGTCAGCTCGCTGGAATCAAATCTGCCATTGATATGTCATAAATGTCTATGTAACCCTGTTGTACTCAACCCCCAGCAACCAGAGGTGGAGTAAGCAACTACGGAACTCCACACCCTAATCAAGCGGCATATTCCCGCAGGATCAACAGTGATCAAGAACACCTGGGGCAACCATCTTAAGCCTGTGGTGAGAAAACCCAGTTCATCCCTCCCACCAGGGCCAGAGCAGCTGGGGTCTATAAGTTGCATTGCATCTCCAGGGTGCAGGGGCCCCTATACAAAGGACAGATTCAGTCACCTGCCCTCCTAGAGATTGGATAGGAGCAGAACTGCGGGAGGGACCCAGTACACACAGGGCATAGAGAACTTCCAGGCACCCTGGTAATGCCCAGCATTTAGAGTGCACTCGAAGGCAGAGAGAGAGAGAGACGCAGACAAGCCCTTTGGAGAGCTGAGAGACACAAGCTTGCAGCGGGAGAGACATCAGCAGAACCCTCTGCCTGCACTGACAGAGCAAATAAAAATGCCAGAGACACATTTGAAAATGTAAGCTCTATACTTATGAACTACCAGGGTTTATGTTTTTGTTTCTTGTTGTTGCTTTTTTGGTTTTTTTTTTATGTGTTATGTTTTATCTGTTTTTACTCTGTTTTCGTTTTGTATTGCCTTGACTTATTTATGTTTGTTGGATGATTGGTTGTTTTGTTATTTTTTTGCTTAGTTTGTTGAATCTCCTCCTTATCCCTTTTACAAGCTTCCCACCCTCTCTCCCATCTATATTCTTCTCCTCAACCCTTTTCCTCCTCTCTTTTCTTTTTCCTTTTTTCTCATATCAAGACCATCTCATACTACCACACTCAAAACTCTACATTGACTAACAGAATCCCCCAACATATCTACCATCTCTAATCTTTACAATATGTCACCTCTACACACTCAACCTCTTATTCCACTGGACCATATCCTCTACTTTATCTTATTCTTGCATTCATCACTGTGACTTCTCACCCAACCATTACCACTGAACACAACTTGAGGAACATACCTCAACATCATACAGGCAATATAAAATAGGCACACAGCCAACATCATATTAAATGGAGAAAAACTGCAAGCATTCCCACTAAAAACAGGAACAAGACAAGGATGTACATTATCACCTCTTCTGTTCAATATAGTACTTGAGACTCTAGCCAGAGCAATAAGGCAAGAGAAAAAAATCAAAGGGGTAAAAATAGGGAAAGAAGAACTAAAATTATTCCTTTTTGCAGATGACATGATACTATACTTAGAAGACCCAACAAACTCAACCAAAAAACTCATAGAACTGATCAACAAATTCAGCAAAATGTCTGGATACAAAATCAGTCTTAAAAAAATCAGACACTTTTCTGTATGCCAACAATAAATCCATGAAAAAAAAAATTCAGAAAACAATTCCACTCACAATAGCACCCCCAAAAATAAAATACTTAGGGATAAACCTAACCAAAGAGGTAAAAGACCTCTATAAGGAAAAGTATAAAAAATTGAAAAAGAAATTGATGAAGACCTTAGAAGATGGAAAGATCTTCCATGCTCTTGGATAGGCAGAATAAATATCATCAAAATGGCCATCCTCCCAAAACTGATCTACAGATTCAATGCAATACGCATGAAAATACCAAGGTCACTCCTCACAGACATAGAAAAATCAGTCCTTAAATTCATTTGGAAAAACAAAAAGCCCAGGATAGCCAAAGTAGTTCTTAGCAACAAGAACCATGCAAGAGATATCACAATACCTGACTTCAAACTCTACTACAAAGCCACAGCAATAAAAACAGCATAGTATTGGCACAAAAACAGACACATAGACCAATGGAGCAGAATAGAATTCTCAAAAACAGACCCACGTGCTTACAGTCAATTGATTTTTGACAAAGGAGTAAAAAATATACACTGGAAAAAAGACAGTCTCTTTAACAAATGGTGTTGGCAAAACTGGTTAACCATATGCAGGAAAATGGAAATAAACCCCACTTTCTCACCCTGCACAAGAGTCAACTCAAGGTGGATCAAGGACCTGCAAGTCAGACCAGAGACCTTGCAGATACTTGAAGAGGGCATAGGACCAACACTTGAACACATAGGCACAGGTCAAAACTTTCTCAACAGGACCCCAAAAGCACAGGCAGCTCAAAGGAAGATCAATCCATGGGATTG
>PVLC010001925.1:0-101550 GCA_004027655.1 Graphiurus murinus | reverse complement strand
TGCAGCAAAGGAAACTATCAAGAACCTCAACAGAGAGCCCACAGAGTGGGAGAAAATTTTTGTCAGCTGCTCTTCTGATAGAGGTCTAATATCTAGGATATTCAGAGAACTCAAGAAACTCACAGCTAAGAAAACAAACAACCCAATCAAAAAATGCGCAAAGGACCTAAATAGACACTTCACAAAAGAAGAAATACAAATGGCCAATAAATGTATGAAGAAATGTTCCATATCATTAGCAATCAGAGAGATGCAAATCAAAACTACCTTGAGATTTCCCCTATCTCCAATCACAATGGCAACCATTAAGAACATGAACAACAACAAATGCTGGCGAGGGTGTAGAGAAGTGGGAACCCTAATACATTCTTGATGGGATTGCAAATTAGTGCAACCACTTTGGAAAACAGTATGGAGGATCCTCAGATGAATGGGAATGAACATACCATATGATCCAGCAACACCACTTCTGGGTATCTACCCAAAATAATGGAAACCAAACTATCAGACTGATGCATGTGTATCTATGTTTATAGCTGCACAACTCACAATTTACAAACTATGGAAACAGCCAAGATGTCTGTCGACAGATGACTGGATTACAAAACTATGGGATATGCACACAATGGAATTTTACTCAGCCATAAAGAAGAACAAAATCATGTTATTTGCCAGGAAATGGATGCAAATGGAAAACATTATGTTAAGTGAGATTAGCCAGTCACAAAGAGTAAAAAAGCATATGTTCTCCCTAATATGCATATGCTAGGGAGAAGATGGGGCATAAGAGGGTCTCTAGATGAAAAAGGAGAAACCCTTGATAAGCAAAGAAGTTGAATCAACCGAAGAGGATGAATGGGGGGAGTGGGAGGGGACACCCTAATGCACGTGATGTACCTTCACAAATATATCAAGGTCAATCACTAAACTGAACTGAGAAGGAGGGAGGGCGAGGGAGTGGGATGGGAATTGGGGAAGGGGTTAAATGAGAAATGTGTGCAAATATGCCTTTATCAGCTTGTACCTAACAAAGACGTAAATAAAAAAAAAAAAGAAATGCCCTTTCTCTCCCTCATCCCAAGCTAATATGTGTGTATATCACTGAAAATATTGTTTTTTTTAGCATTTAGAGATTGTAGGAACAAAAGAAATCACCAGATCCAATCCCTTCATATGATAGAAGAAGAAATGGATGTGAGCTGCCTTATTTGATTCGTAAAATATAATTACTTTAAAGAAAGTTGTTTAATTATTTTGTTTCTAATAATGATGATGGTGTCAGTAGTTATTACAGATGCAGAGTACGGTGGGATAATTTAAAGACTGCCAGAGTTAGACTAAGAAGATCTGAGCCCTGAATCTGTTTCCACTTCTTTTTAGTTGCCTTATTAAAATGGAGTTCATCCCTTCAGGTTGTTGCAAAATAATGTTATAGAAAAATAATGGCAGCATTATCGTCCTCTTAGCAATCAATGAGCAAATGCAATGATATAGAAGTAAGATCCAGTATAAGTGGCAAAATGGCAGATAATTAGCTTTGGTGATCATAGATAGCATGCATCTAGAAATGGGAGGTGAGTGGGTGGGGAGAACCACTTTTTCTTTTGGTAATAAAATGATGGAGTTGGCTCAGGAGAACCCCAACAGCTCTTTCCTTCTAAAGTTAACTGTAATCTTATGATAAAGTCCGTGTTTTCAAAAAATACCCTTCTACTAAAATATTTATTAATTTATTTATTTTTGCAGGACTGGAGATTGACTCCAGGGGCATTCTACCACTGAGCTATATCCACAACCCTTTTTTATTTTTTTTTTTTCATTTTGAAACAGTAACTCACTAGGTTGCTAAGGGTCTCACTATGTTTCTAAGGCTGTACTTGAACCCATGATCCTCCTATCTCAGTCTACAAAGTACTAGAATTATAGTCATGTACCATCATGTCCAGCCTACTAATATTTATTGAGATTTAGTACATGACTATTATTCTATTATCAGTTGCATATAAATTTATCAATAATTAAAGTAAAATCAAAGTTAATAACATATTAATGCTTATCTATCATATTTAAATTTCTTAAACACTTACAGCTCTTCTGATTTGCTTCTTATCTATGGAAGGTACAATTCCATCAGCATTTCACAGAGGAGAAAAGAAAGAGTTGAAGAGACTGATCCAGTGTCTTCCAACCTGTAAGAGGTAGACTCCAGACACAAATGTGCTATTGGTAGATATCTTGTCAATAGAGAAGAGATTTGTCATAATTACCCAAACAGACTGATGAATATAAGCACAAAAAAAGGAGTCCTGCTTCACATACATCAGGAAGCCAGGTCAAAAGATAAATAAAAATCAGAAATATATCACTTGAAATACATATGACAGAAAAAAAACTTTTCTTTAGCATCTAGAAGAATTTTTCAAAGTGAAATCCTTGCAACTTCCCATCACCAATGTGTGTTCATATTTCCCTCTTTCTCTCCTTCCTTCTCTGCTCTCCTATAATTGTTCTCACCAAAAATGCCTCCCCTCCCCTATTTCTATATGTAGACTGCCCACAATCACTGAGGCCTAATTTCTACCTTAAAATGTATGCGATTATCTGTCATTTTGCCACTCATACTTTTATACTTAATCTTATTTCCATGGCATTGCATTTGCTCATTGGACATGTGTCAAATTGCTGAAAGGAGGATAGTTCTGCCACTATTTTGCTACAGAGGTTATTATCCGAAGTTATTTATTATTAAGAATTCAAGATCACAGTAGTCCTAGAAAGGGGGGGTAGTATTTTCCTTATTTTTCTCTTTGAAAACAGTGCCTAAAATATTTTAACTAATAGTAGTAGTAGTAGTAGTAGTAGTAGTAGTATACTATTACAATTCCCCAGAAGGAAACAAATACTCAGGCTTAATATGTAAAAGTTGAATGCTTAACTGCCCAGCACAAAACACCCTTTAAAAATATTGTTTCTCTCTACAAAGTGTGGGTCACACTAAAGAATCATGAAGACTTTCTTTACAGAGGCACATTTCTGTCATTACTAAGAACATAATGCAAAACACACACCCAAGATGAAAATAGTATGTGGCCTCTTTCCTGCAGTTTGCACCGTTGCTGTGGAGTATGAATAATCCCAAGGTGGAGTGCAGGATTCAGTTACACAAATCTATAGCTACAAACTACCTTTATCCTCCAGCAGGCTTGCATGTGCATGAGCACAGAAACAAACATACACAAGCAGTTTTTCACACCCAGAAAAATACAAACATTTTGACAGGGATCTAGCATCTGTTTTCATGACAGTTTGGAGACCAAAATAAGCAGTATGGGGGAAGTAATATGGCTTAGTGAAATAAAAATCTAAAATAGGTTTTGAGAACTGAGGTTCTAAGGCTGGTGCTGTGGCACATGCTTGTAATCCCATCTATTTAGGAAGCCAAAGCAGTAGGATCACAAGTTTGAGGCCAGCTTGCGGAACTTAGTGAGAGACCCTGTCTCAAAACAAACAAACAAACAAACAAACAAACAAACAGGAGCTCATTGGTAGAGTACCACTGGGTTAAATACACAGTATTGCAGAAAAAGAGGGGGTTAAAGGGGGTATGAATTTGGGTTCTATATCTATTCAGCCTCTCTGCTTAGCATTAAGAAAGTCACTTCATTCTCTGGATAATTTTTCTTCTAATATAGAGAACTAGGGAGTTAAATCTGGTGACTTGTAAATTTCCTTCCAAATCTAAATGTCTGCAAATTCAAGAAAGGGGTCATAAAAGGCATCTGGGCTCAGGTAGGTCATGGATTGACTATTCCACACTGTTTTTCACCAGTTACAATAGGTCTCAAAACTTACTCTCCACAATGTTTACTTTTTCAGATCTGGTTTGGAACTTTTTTCCATGACTATTTACCTACTGCATGTTCACTCGCTCCTTAACTTTGTGTGTGTGTGTGTGTGTGTGTGTGTGTGGTGCTGAGGATTGATCTCAGAGGCATTCTACCTCTAAGCTATACCCTACCCCCATTTTATTTCTATTTTTAAAGAGTCTCAGTAAGCTGATGAGAGTCTCACTATTTAATGAGACTGTCCTCAAACCTATGATCCTCCTTTCTTAGCATCCCAAGTACTGGGATTACAGGTATGTGTGCCACCATGCCCAGCTACTCACTCTAACTTTAAGGCTCAGTGGAGGGCATGGAGACAAGGAGGAGTATGACCTTGTCCTTCAGTGACTTTCCCTCTCAGCAACAGTGTAGAGATATACTACTCAGATAGTCACAGTAAAAGTGCTGTGCAGTGCTATCAAGAGGCACTGCCAAGGGCCATTGGTTTTCAGAAGAGGTAGAACTGAATTCTGCCTCAAAAGAAAGAGTTAATGTAGCTGGCCTGCAAGCAGGGTCTTGAGAGATGGTTAGGATGCCTACCATCTTGAAGACTAGGTAGGAATAGGAAATGGTCACCATCAAGTCCAGAAGTTAACAAGATACAATACAAGTGCCTGGGACATCCTACTTGACTTCATCTGAGTCTTGGCACCAAACCATTTCTTGTTAAAACTTTAGTAATATGTACTGGGCATGGTGGTGCAGGTCTGTAATCCTAGTACTTGGGAGGCTGAGACAGAAAGATCACAGATTCCAAGTCACACTCAGCAACTGAGACCCTCCACAACTTAGGGAGACCCTGTCTCAAAATAAATAATAAATAGGGCTGGGGGTGTAGCTCGAAGGTAGAATGCCCCTGGGTTCAATCCCCAGTACCAAAAATGAATGAATACATATATACATACATACATACATATATACATATTACATAAAATGCACACAAAAAATAGGTCTGGGATGTAGCTTGGAGGTAGAATGCCTGGGTTGAACTTCCAGTACCAAAAATATAATTATTAAAAAAATTGTAATATGTGAAGACATGAATGAACTAGGAATGTCAGCTGCCAGAAGGGGTGGGCAGGGAATGAGGAAAATTAGTTGCTATTCAACAGGTATAAATTGTCAATTAAGCAAAATGCTGAGATCTGAATGCTATAGTATTTATAGTAGGCAGTGCTGTCTTGTACACTTACTTTTCTGTGAAAAGGATATAATGATTACATGTTAAAAACTTTAGAAGCCTGGCATGGTGGCACACACTTGTAATCCCAGCATTTGGGAGGCTGAGACTGGAGGATCCCTGTTCACGGCCAGCCTCAGCTACGTAGTGAGGCACTCTGCAACTTCGTGAGACCTTGTTTCAAAATAAAGAATAAAAAATAGGGCTGGGGGTATAGCTCGGAGGTAAAATGCCCCTGGATTCAATCCCCAGTACCGCAAAAAAAAAAAAAAAAAAAAAAAAAAAAAACTTTAGAAAAATTATTTCTTCCCACATAAAAATGTAAGTTACATAGATTAGTATTGCCCATAAGGCTGTCTTGATTTGATCCAATAAGTTTGACTAAGTAAAATTTATAGCACTACTTTAAAAATGAATCAATAATACAGCAAATCTTCTCCTTTGCCTGAATCTTTTTACTCACTTTTATTTTTGAAGGAGTGGGAGTACTGGGGATCAAACTCAGGGGCATTCTACCTCTGAACTATACCCCAGGCCCTATTTTAATTTTTATTTTGAAATAGGGTTTCACTAAATTGCTGAGGGTCTTGCTAAATTGCTGAGGCTGGCCACAAATCTGGATCCTCCTGTGTCAACCTCCCAAGTACTGTGATTACAGGCATGCGCTACCATGTCCAGCCTTATTTGTTTTTTAAATTACAATTTCTTCAAACTATTTGTTAAAATGCAGGAATTTAGGCCTGAAAAAAAATGTAGACCCAAGAAAACCTACCTGAGAAATGTATATTGGCAAGTTAACACCAGTCATTATAATACATTAATCTACTCACTTGAGTTTATACTGCCCTGACAGACTCTGCTATACAGAAACTGAGGGCCAATTCATAACTGACATTCACATTCCCAGAGTTTATGCAACTGACTTAACATTTTCTACAGAGCACAAAGAAACCTAATAGATGATCTCTCAGTATGGAATTAAGAAATCTTTCTAAATGCATCAGTCCTTTTGGAAATACATAATCTTGTGTTTTTTGGCAAAGAGGTCTGAATTATTTGGGTGATGTGATTTGTGTAGGTTGAAAGAACACATATATTTTATTTTTAATTGGAGGTAAAAAAAAGCTCTAGCCAGCACAATAAGGCAAGAGAAGGAAATCAAAGGAGTATAAACAGGAAGGGAAGAAAAAAAAACTGTCCCTGTTTGCAGATGACATGATACTATACATAGAAGACCCAACAAAGTCAACCAAAAGGCTTATAAAACTGATCAACAAATTCAGAAAAGTGTCTGGACGCAAAATCAATTTTTAAAAAATCAGAAGCTTTCCATAAATCCACTGAAAAAGAAATCCAGAAAACACTTTCACTCACAATATCTCCCCCCCAAAATAAAATACTTAGGAATAAACCTAACCAAGGAGGTAAACGATCTCTACAAAGAAAATTATAAAACACTGAAAAAAGAAATCAAAGAAGACTATAGAAGATAGAAAGGTCTTCTATGCTCTTGGATAGGCCATTCTCCAAAAGTGATCTACCTTCTCACCCTGCACAAGAGTCAATTTAAGATGGATCAAAGACCTGGAAATCAGACCAGAGACCTTGCAGCTACTTGAAGAGGGCAAAGGTCCACCACTTCAACACATAGGCACAGGTAAAAACTTTCACAAGACCCCAAAGGCACAAGAAATTAAAAGGAAGATCAATAATGGGATTGCATTAAACTGAATAGCTTGTGTGCAGCAAAAGAAATTATCAAGAACCTCAACAGAGAGTCGACAGAATGGGAGAAGATTTTTGCAAGCTACTCCTCTGATAGAGGACTAATATCTAGAATATACATTTGGCTGTGCTAAAGGCTCCTGGATGGTAAAGAAGATGGAGTTGATTATCAAGTCTGGGGTTAACTCATCCATGAATTCTTTCACTATTTCAATACAGTTCTGAATTAAAGGTATTCCTCCAAATAGAGAAATAGTACTCTGTACAGAATGGTAGCCAACAATTCCTCTTCTGTCCTTGACTTTGTATCTCAGAAGGCTCCTCAACTGCACAGTCTAGCTCCCCTTTCAGATTCCTCATCAAGGAGTGCCATGAACATCCCACTAGCCTCTCAGAATATTCCACCTTGGCCTTTTGAATACTAGATTTTATGGCCCCTGGTTTACTGACCAATTTCCACTCAGAGTTACTAAGAATAGATTGTTTCCCACAAATGGTGAACACAATATTTCCCATTTACTCTTGGTAGATCTAATTTCCTCCAACATTTCAAGGCAGAACATCCTGAAGGAGTAAATGGCATCTTTTAAGATTTCCTTGCAAACTCAATCAGGCCAGTGTTTGTATGCAAACTCACACTTTAAATAAACCACTGGAAATATGCATAAGGCTGTGGTTGTATATAACTGGCACAGGCTGTAATTTATACATTAATATTCACAGTCCAACCCAGCTACTCCAAAATCACTGACCATCAGCTTTGCTTCTTTATTTATAGAATTTTCCTGGAAAGGATCAGCATTTGCTGTGAAACTAAATGGTATGTTCTAAACGTGCTTCTGAGACCTCATTTTGAAATCTCAGAAAATTCTAAAAAAAAAAAAAAAGCCTTCTATGAGATACTATTTTCATAAATGAACTCATAGTGAATGTCATTACTAAGTGTGATTGGACTAAAAATAGTTATCTCAAGTAAGTAGTAGGCAGTTACAGTATACATCCCGAGTACCCATTCTATTTTTAGTTTCTATAAGGGTAGTGGGAATAATGACACTGAATTTGTATAATGCTTCACATTGGTCTTAATTTAAATATCCTATTTGTGGTACTATCCATATGTTACAGGGTAATAGGACAACTTTAGAAGAGGGATTCAAAGAAAAGCAGAGTCATTATTTTGTCTCACTTCAACAGTATTATTCTTGGGTAAATTTCTTGCCTCCATTTCTGCTACTTCAAAAAACTCTATCAGTCATCTTTCTAGGGAAAATTTTCTCCAAAAGCTGCTGAGATTTCTCTAACTACTCGTATAATTTATAGTACACATGAGAAGAGTCAAATCAAAATATTTGATAAGGCTACAAGGTATTTTTTCTTTAAAACACATGTAGATACCATATTGAACAGCAGGAAATAAAATTTAATATTTTCAAATTGTCCTCTCTCCTTGTTCTTTAGCTGACCCAAATCTAAAGTAAAGTTTGGAACAAACCACATCTATTTCCAACTGTGTAGATAACTCAATATGCAAGTTCTTAAAGATAGGCAGATTAGTGAGCATAAAGGTGAGGCTGGGAAGGAGTTAGAGACCTGGAAATCTTAAAACTAGCCTGAAGTTAAATTTTTCAGTTTGTGGTCCAAATCTCCGATTAGAAGATAAAGTTGGGATTTGAAAGCAGGTATGCCACATTATCCCAGAAATAACCAATCATTCATTTTATCTACTGTACTGAAACAGCATAGATGCGCGCGCGCAAGTGCATCCGTGCACACACTGACATCTCCAAGTCTTTGGCTTTTTTGTTTGTAACAGAAGTAGAATTGTGAGCTTCACCCAAAATATTTGGCTTGAAGCCTTTTTCTCTCCATCAGTAAAGCAATATTTTTATTACTTCACCAAATGAAAGAGATCATGGCTATGGAACATTTCTATTTCCTGCCCATAACCTGGTATGATTAATTCAGCTATGTGTGTGCATATGTGTCTTTAAAGTCCTCATAAATACACATGATGCCAAGCAGTCTCAAAAGCTATTGTTTCTGAATGTGTTAGGTTTAGTGGTATTAATGATGGAAGCATACTCCTGTCTGCACCCATGTCTCCAGCTGGAAAGCAGATTCTTGTACTTCACCTCACCTTTGTTGACAGGAGGTTAGTCACTGAACAATTTTGTTTATTTATTCACTTGTCCTTTATTCAGAGGGAGGAATTTGGAACGGGGCAATGTTGACATATATATTTATTTATAATGATAATCATGAAATTTCAGTTTGAGAAAATTGAAATGTATTTTCATGTGTCAGTTAAACACATATTTTATAATATACAATGTGACTATACATAGAATAACTGAAATATAGGAAAATTGATTTCTAGAGAAGATTTTATTTTTCTTGTACTACCTATTTTCAAGTCAGATCTTAAAGCAGATACTAAGTGCTAAGTGGAACCTTAGCACTTGGGCTCCTACTTGAACCTCACATCCTAGAGGCACATATGCTAGGGTTTGGTCCCCTGTTGTTCTTTAAGGCAAAGCATAAAAACAAGAACACCATGTTGGAAAACATCCCTGTAAGTGGAGATTGGATGACTTAGGATCACCATCCCTCAGTTTAAGCACAGTCTTTGTCAACAAACTCAAACTGGTTTTGAGAGTCTTCACCAGGATTTTAATTAGTTGATGAGTGTCTCTCATTGATATCTATATTCTCTTCAAGAGAATATCTTTTTGCCAGCAACCCCACATCCTTTGTTAGAGCCCAACCAAGATCTTGCCTACTGAAGTATAAGAGGCATTATGGTTCAAATTCCAATTGGCCAGAGGCTTTAAGATTTGATGGTGCCTACATTCCTCAGGCAGAAACAGTATGATACTAAAACCCCAAAAGCCTCTCAGGTTGCAAAAGATACAGTGTGCAGTTAGGAACTTGTGTCCTTTCTGAGTTGCATGTCACATTCCCAGGACTTAAACATCAGCTCTTCTTGCTGATTGGACTCTGTGTCTCAAAGAAGATATCCTGGCCATACTTGATCATAAGCTTAGCTTTTTCTAAGAGCTCAGTGAATGAGTATCTACTGGAAGAGAATGAGTAGAGTCTGTTTTCTGAACATGGATTATGACTTAACAACTGCCTTTCAGATCCATTCTACTAAGAGCCTGTCTTCCCACAGTTTCAACTACATTTACTTCTTCAGTCCTTATTCTAGCTTGTACCTTGTCTATCTCTGGGGTTATTTGGATTCAAGTGGATTGCCATTCATTTCTTATTTTGAGTCCCAAATTTTATCCCATTCTCTCATTCAAAGTTGGATGTGCAGGAGAGTAATATAAATGAAAGCACTTTCCTCTTCCAGTTGTCACTGCCAAAAGGAATAGGAAAGAAAGAAGCCCAGCCCTGCCCTCAGGATACGAACTGAATTGTGTCTCCCAAGGAGAATGCATATGTTGAAGCCATAACCTGGCCCTCCAAATGTGACTGGATTTGGAGACTAAGTATGATTGTAATAGATCAACCTGTGTGCTAAGTGAACTTACGATCGTCATGTTATGTGTCAATTGGGCTAAGTCACAGTGCCTAGCTATTTTGTCAAATATTCTGAATGTTTCTGCAAGTATGTTTTTGGATGAGACTTACATTTAAATGGCTGAACCTTGAGTAAATAGTATTGCCTTCCCTAATGTAGTGGGTCTCATACAATCAGTTGAAGGCCTGAATAGAATAAAAAACTGACTTCCCCCCAAACAAGAGAGAATTATGCCAGCAGAAAGCTTACAGAATTAAACTGCAATGAAGCTTTTCCCCAAGTCTGCAACCTGCCCACTTTGTAGATTTTGGACATGCTGGCTTCAATTATTGTGTGAGCCAATTCCTTAAAATAAACCAGACACACATACACACACGACTGGATCTGTTTCTCTAAAGAACTCTGACTCCTATGCCCTGCTAGATCCCATCTTAGCATTCTTGTTCCTATCTGCTGAATCTTGACATGGCGCTTGGAAATTTTGCTGCTTTCTTGGTTTTGTAAGTTCTAGACTATAAAGATGCCCAAGTTGGAAGTTCTAAGGGTAGAGGAGTCCATTTTTTTTTTTTTTTTTTTTTTTTTTGCGGTACTGGGAATTGAACTCAGGGGCATTCTACCTCCGAGCTACACCCCCAGCCCTATATTTTGAAACAGGGTCTCACTAAGTTGCGAGTGCCTCACTAGGTAGCTGAGGCTGGCCGCGAACCCGGATCCTCCGGTCTCAGCCTCCCGAATGCTGGGATTACAAGCGTGCGCCACCACGCCCGGCTTGAGGAGTCCATTTTTTACAGATTAATTTTTATTTAGGTAATTAAAAATCTATCCCAGTACTCCACACTTTCATTCCAAAGACTATTTCTATAAGGCTTTTCTGCCAGAACTATCTTATTGCAGTTTAGGTACAATAACTGGGTTCTAGTAAAAGGCTCAGGAATAAATTGAGATATGACCACACTGCCTCGTGCCCTGTAACTGCCCCTATTTCTCAAGAGAAGGGTGAGGGATGCTCTTTTTCATCTTTTCCCTTAGAGCCTTTATTTAAATTACCAGTACACCTTCACACATCTTCCATGGGCAGAGTCCTCAAATCCATGGATAGAATACTAAGATCAAATGTGAGACTAATCATCAGGTTGATAATTACTATTTTTTCCATGTTAAGTCTCGAAAAAATTAGAGATAAAATTCTCCTTTAAAAGCAGTATAAACACTCAAAATTATGCTCTATAGTAGTATTTTTTAAAAGCTGTTGTAGACATTGCCAAGTAGATACATCTTGAGTTTTTTCAAGATATATGTATTCTTGTCTATTTTCCCTTGTGTTTTTCTCAGTCTAAATCTTGTCCCCTTTGCTATACTTTCTATAAAATTGTTTATAGTTAATTTTAAAACATTCTATTTTTTAGTCAAGTATATGTTTGTATATAGGTTTCTATGCATGCAACATACAATTTCTCAAATGTTGTAATGTATAGATACTGAAAATTATTTTAAGAATGGCCATAAATAATACTTTTTTTTTTAAGGATCTACCATGCTCTTGGCTAGGCAGAATAAATGTCATCAAAATGGCCATCCTCCCAAAACTGATCTACAGATTCAATGCAATACCCATGAAATTACCAAGGGCGCTCCTCACAGACATAGAAAAATCAGTCCTTAAATTCATTTGGAACAACAAAAAGCCCAGGATAGCCAAAGTAGTTCTTAGCAACAAGAACCATGCAAGAGGTATCACAATACCTGACTTCAAACTCTACTACAAAGCCACAGTAATAAAAACAGCATGGTATTGGCACAAAAACAGACACACAGACTGATGGAGCAGAATAGAAGATTCAGACACAGACCCACAGGTTTACAGTCAACTGATTTTTGACAAAGGAGCCAAAAACACACACTGAAAAAAAGATAGCCTCTTTAACAAATGGTGTTGGCAAAACTGGTTAACCATATGCAGGAAAATGGAAATAAATCCCACTTTCTCACCCTGTACAAGAGTCAACTCAAGGTGGATCAAAGACCTGGAAGTTAGGTTGGAGACCTTGCAGCTACTTGAAGAGGGCATAGGAACAACATTTCAACACATAGGCACAGGTAAAAACTTTCTCAACAAGACCTCCAAAGCACAAGCAACTCAAAGGAAGATCAATACATGGGATTACATTAAACTGAGGAGCTTCTGTGCAGCAAAGGAAACTATCAAGAACCTCAACAGAGAGCCTACAGAGTGGGAGAAGATTTTTGCCAGTTACTCTACAGATAGAGGTCTAATATCTAAGATATACAAAGAACTCAAGAAAATCACA
This sequence comes from Graphiurus murinus, assembly GCA_004027655.1. NCBI lineage: Eukaryota > Metazoa > Chordata > Mammalia > Rodentia > Gliridae > Graphiurus > Graphiurus murinus. The sequence continues at coordinate 88,926 of PVLC010001925.1, read as the reverse complement.
GCCAAGAAAACAAATAACCCAATTTAAAAATGGGCAAAGGATCTAAATAGACACTTCACAAAAGAAGAAATACAAATGGCCAATAAATGTATGAGTAAATGTTCCACATCATTAGCAATCAGAGAGATGCAAATCAAAACCACCTTGAGATTTCACCTAACCCCAATGAGAATGGCAATCATCAAAAACACAAATACTTTTTAAAATAATTTTCAGTGTCTATACATTTCAACATTTGAGAAGTTGTAAGTCAACCAAAATGTTTATAGAGCTGACCAACAAATTCAGCAAAGTGTCTGGAAAAAAATCAATCTTAAAAAATCAGAAGCTTTCCTGTATGTCAGCCATAAATCCACTGAAAAACAAATCCAGAAAACAATTCCACTCACAATAGCACCCCCAAAAATAAAATATTTAGGAATAAACCTAATCAAGGAGGTAAAAGACCCCTATAAGAAAATACTATAAAAAGTTGAAAAAAGAAATCGAAGAAGACTTTAGAAGATGGAAAGATCTTCCAAACTCTTGGATAGGCAGAATAAATATCGTCAAAAGGGCCATTCTACCAAAAGTAATCTATAGATTCAATGTGATACTCATTAAATTACCAAGGTCACTCCTCAAAGACATAGAAAAATCAGTCCTTAAATTCATTTGGAACAACAAAAAGCCCAGGATAGCCAAAGTAGTTCTTAGCAATAAAAATCATGCAGGAGGTATCACAATACCTGACTTCAAACTCTACTACAAAGCCACAGCAATAAAAACAGCATGGTATTGGCACAAAAACAGACACACAGACCAATGGAGCAGAATAGAAGATTCAAAAACAGACCCACGTGCTTACAGTCAACTGATTTTTGACAAAGGAGCCAAAAACATACACTGGAAAAAAGATATCCTCTTTAACAAATGGTGTTGGCAAAACTGGTTAACCATATGCAGGAAAATGGAAATAAACCCCACTTTCTCACCCTCCACAAGAGTCAACTCAAGGTGGACCAAAGACCTGGAAGTCAGGCCAGAGACCTTGCAGCTACTTGAAGAGGGCATAGGACCAACACTTGAACACATAGGCACAGGTAAAAACTTTCTCAACAAGACCCCAAAAGCACAAGCAACTCAAAGGAAGATCAATACATGGGATTGCATTAAACTGAAGAGCTTCTGTGCAGCAAAGGAAACTATCAAGAACCTCAACAGAGAGCCCACGGAGTGGGAGAAAATTTTTGTCAGCTACTATTCTGATAGAGGACTAATATCTAGGATATACAGAGAACTCAAGAAACTCACAGCTAAGAAAACAAATAACCCAATCAAAAAATGGGCAAAGGATCTAAATAGATATTTCACGAAAGAAGAAATACAAATGTCAAATAAATGTATGAGGAAATGTTCAACATCATTAGCAGTCAGAGATATGCACCTAACCTTTAGATTGCACCTAACCTCAATTATAATGGCAATCATCAAAAACACAAACAACAACAAATGCTGGCGAGGGTGTGGAGAAGTGGGAACCCTAATACATTGCTGGAGAGATTGCAGATTAGTACAAGCACTTTGGAAAACAGTATGGAGGACCCTCAGACGAATGGGAATGAACCTACCATATGATCCAGCAGTACCACTTCTGGGTATCTACCCAAAAGAATGAAAACCAAACTATCAGACTGATGTATGTATCTCTATGTTTATAGCTGCACAATTCACAATAGCCAAACTATGGAACCAGCCAAGATGTCCATCAACAGATGAATGGATTACAAAACTATGGGATATGTACACAGTGAATTTTACTCAGCCATAAAGAAGAACAAAATCATGTCATTTTCAGGGAAATGGATGGAACTGGAAACATTATTCTAAGTGAGATTAGTCAGTCACAAAAAGTAAAAAATCGTATGTTCTCCCTAAGATGTGGAAGCTAGGGAGAAAGTGGGACATAAGAGGGACTATAGACAAAAAAGGATAAACTTTAGGTGAGCAAAGACGGTGACTTAACTGAAGGTGGTGGGGGGAGGGGAGACACCCTAATGTACATGATATACTTTCACAAACATATCAAAGTCAATGACTAAACTGAACTTGCGAAGGAGGGAGGGCAAGGGACTGGGGCGGGAATTGAGGAAGGGTTAAATGAGAAACGTGTCCATGTATGCCTTTACCAGCTTGTACCTAACAAAGATGTATGATTACAATGCACCAATTAAAAGAAAAACAAAAACAAAAACAACAAAAAAACTAATGGCCACAAATATATGATGAATTCTTGACACAGTGTTCTCATGTGCAACCTTTCTATGCTATCATTCAGATCACTTTGTCCCAGGTGAGAACAAACCAGGTGCCCTGAGATTTTACTGCATTAATTTTGCAATTGAAGGAGGAACAAATACTGTATATGCCAGTTAATCATCCCAGATGTGAACACCAGCTGCACATTTTGCTTTGTTTACCAGTATATTTAACTTCAGGTAAACACTGTAATTCTGGCTGAAAATTCTCCTTTATGGACGTGAGTTCTGCCATTATGTAGTCATTATTTTTTAAGAACATTCACATTTATACAGGAAAGAATGGTAAGTTAGAGGAAAGGAAGCTTGAATTCTTGCCTTGGCTCTGCCACTTTGACCTGGGCAAGTTAACTAGTCTTACTTTCCACATCTGTAAATTAGAATAGTATTATTTACTTTATAGAGTTGCCATGAAAATTGACAGAAATAATTTTTGTGAAATTCTATGGTACCTGGATGTTGCTTTTGTTCAGTTAATTGTCATTTAACCTACTCTCTCTGCAAACAAATTAATTACAATATTGACCTTGTTTTCTTAAATTTTTACTTTAATACTAATTTAATTGTATAATTTATTTTTAAATTATTTTATTAGTGCATCATGATTATACATCACAGTGAGGTCTGATGTGATAAAAACATACATGCACACAGCTTTTGGTGTATTTCCCTCCATATTCCTCCTCATTCTTCCCTAATTCCTCCCTATACAAGTTAGTGAGATTGGTAATAATACCTTCACATACTGCCATAGTATTGTTTAAACAGTTTTCTCCTTCAATTCTCCTTTCTCTCCTTAGCTCCTGGCTTTATCTTTTATGCAAACTATAAGAAAAAATTGTGGTGCTAACACTAAATACAGGTAGGGTACCTTTAGTAGAAATGCAAATGTTAAGTATGAGTTGTGTGTATTTCATTCCACATGTACAAACATTCTCTGCTGAATCCATTCGTCTTAGTTCTAGCTGCACAACACCAATCAGCATAGCTAGTGCTTCCTGTTTCCTCCCATGCGTCTACCCTAGCTTTTAAGCCCAGTTCTAATCAATGGGAAAAATGTGAGTCAAAATGTTTCAAAAATTGTTGATATATAGGAAAGTCACTGTTCTTGTCAGAAATTAATGAATAACTGCCAGTTAATATCTTGTTTCAACCCTGCTGACAGAATCCATACGTGCAGTAGAGGGCTAGCCAGCTGGAGGAAGTCCTCGCCTCTTTCTTGTATTTGGGTAATTGGACTGCAATTCACAGGATTAAACAGGAAGGAGGTTACATGTGTAAAGAAGAGTAGGCTCGAGATGGAAAAGAATTAGAGTTTTTTTTTTCTTTGCCCTTAGAAATGGAAAAAGTTAATCAACAAAGCTCAGCCAGGTAAAATTAATCCATTTCTAAAACCGAGGTTCTGTTTCATTTGGTCCAGTTACATTAAAGCTGGCAGGGTTCAGTGTTGGATTCTTTTTTTGGATACTCTGGGCTTCCCTAGAGCAATTCCTTGTGTCCAATCAAGTTCTCCCAGGAGCTTTTGTGTTGCTTGCCTGGGAAGATTTTTTGTTACTGTTGTGTTGTCTTTCTCACTGGTAAGGATAACTTAACAAATATTATACTACAAAACCAATTCACACTGGCGTGGGAAGTGGGCCTCCTGGCTTGTGAGTGAGCTGGCAGAGCTTCATTATGGTTTCCTGCTAGTCTCTCGAATGGCGTCCAAAAGAATTCAAGCCCCAGTAGAAAGGAGCTGGTCTTAAATTCACACCTCATGCAGGCTTCAAGATGGATCTCATTCAGCTTTTCCTGACTACAGGTCAAACTTCTCACCATTTTTAATAGAGAAACCTGAGCATTTAGAGTTGTTTACACCAAAAACCTAAGTATATTTATTTCAAATAGCAGATAGCATCTATATTTGGTTTCTCAAAGACCTTAATGTCAAAAGCTTTAAACTCGTTGTAGAGTTACCTTTTTAAGGCCATTTTATAAATTATCTTATGCCAGTTCTTATAATTATATTTTTCCATGTCCAGTTTGTATTTCACAATCAGTACATGATCAATTTAAAAATTCAGAAATTCCTAAAAAGCATAAAAAAGCAAAAGTTGCCTATGACCATATTTTTATTCAATTAACCTTTCTTTACTATTCCTACTATATGCCAGGGATAAATACTAGAAGCCTTGTTTTAGCTACTATATGCCTTTCAAATATTTTAAAAATTAAACTTGTTACCTATATTCTAGCTTAAGAAATACAGGCAAGTAAATATTTATTCTTGTAGTAGTTTTTTTGTTTGTTTGTTTTTTTAAGAGAGGGTATCTGCTTTTATTTATTAAGTCTGATCACAATAATATTATAAAAAGTGTTAAAATGAGATCAAAAGTCTAGGTTCTAGATTAAATCATTTTATTTAGTCAACCTAGAACAAACTATCCAAGGTTTATTCACCATCTATTTCTGAATTTTACTAGGAATAACCAATACATGCAGTTCTTTGCAAAGCCAATTAATTCAAATGGTTGTGTTTTCAAAATCAATATTAGGGTTTCTGTCATAACAATTTGGTATAAGATACAGGTAGATTTACCATTCACTTGGTTGTCCCTTGAAGTATTTACCTAACATGACTTAATTTTATCCTAAATGTGTGGTTTACTAGCAAACAAACAAGTGAGCAAAATTCTTATCTTGAACTCTATAACAGAATAACATTTCTGAGACATTTCAGAATTATATTTTTGTGATTTAAGAATATTACACATATTTTTAGTTTGCTTACACATGATACATGTATATATGATCAGTCACAGAAACAAAACAAAATCAAAGCACTTGCTGAACATGGGGTTTGATCCCCAGGACTGTAAAACCAAAATGAAGAAAAGAAAAACCAAACTAAAAATGAAGCAGTCAATAAAACCAAGGACTGAATAGAAGGACCTCACTTCTAAAGAGTGCTGAATCATTGATTAGAATCACTCTGCAGGACCTTGAATGTTCTCTGAACTAGCACAGTTCCTGAAAGGGTAGGAGGAACAAACCATACCGGTCTGGATAATAAAATGATAAACATCACCTGACTCTGGAAAGGCATATCTGGATTATTTGAGTAGAAAAATAGGGGAAAAAAAAGACATCACAAGAATATATATGCTGAACTACAATAGAAAGAAGAAATACAGACAAAGAAAGCAAACTGCTATAGTTTGGATGTGGCTTGTCCCTCAAGGGCACATGTGTTGGAAGCTGGATCCTCTGTGTAATGATACTGGAGGTGGTGGAACCTTTGAGAGGTGGGGCTTAGTGGCAGGCTATTAGGTCATGGTGGGCATTGCATTTGAGAGGAATGAATCTAGTTATCATGGGTCTTGATTAGTTATCTCAAACGAGCTGTTATAAAAGAGCAATCCTGGCTCCTCCCTGCTCACTCTTCCTAGAGCATAATTGCATGAGATCTCTCTCACACATGTTCTCACCATGATGCCATTGACCCAAATGTTTCACAGCCAAGGAGGTCCTTGACAGAGCCACAGCATGCTGTTTAGAATTTCACAGTCAAATACTGTGAGCTGAATAGATTTTTTTCTTTATAAAGCACCTGGCCTCAGGTATTTTGTTATAGTAACAAATTATGGACTGATACAGAAAGAGGATATAATAGTAACTTTCTAGAAGATCACCCTCTCTAGTAATATGCAGTGACCTTATTTTTCCTTTTAAAAATATTTTTACCTGTTGCTATAAATATTCAAGTTGTATTATTACTAGAATGATAAATCGACCCCTTTTTTCTGAGAAAGGCCTTATTTTTCCCTGTGATTTTGGCATCATTATTAATAACTTCTTGGTTTGAGTATAAGTAATATGATCAGTTGTAGAGGATTTTTAGAACTTATTTATGGGGGCATAAACACTTCAGATAAATAAATGCTTAAGGTCATCTTTATGGAATTTCTCCACCAGACCAGTGCTTTTATTCAAAGACTAACAATGGAGGTTAGGTCAACCAGGAGCTGTTCTAGCACTTTACACATAGTAACTTACATACCTACTCATACCAATCCCATTAGGTAATTACTGTTATCACCTCTGTTTTACAGATAAGAAAGCTGAGGGTACTTGCTTAAAAGTACCCAACAAAAGTAGCATTTTTTTTTTTTTTTTGCGGTACTGGGGATTGAACTCAGGGACATTCTACCTCTGAGCTACACCCCCAGCCCTATTTTTTATTCTTTATTTTGAAACCAGGTCTCGCTAAGTTGCGGAGTGCCTCACTAGGTAGCTGAGGCTGGCCGCGAACCCGGATCCTCTGGTCTCAGCTTCCTGAATGCTGAGATTACAAGCGTGCGCCACCACGCCCGGCGAAAAGTAGCATATTTTAAATTGGAACTTAAGCCATCTAAATCTAGGAGCCTTGTTTTAGCTACTATATGCCTTTCAAATATTTTAAAAATTAAACTTGCTATATCTCCTGATTGTTCGTAATTATTAGAAAGAGAAAAATCAAGTTTTAGACCATAAATAATAATTTGTTCATAAATTCAGATAAGTGTTTTTATAAATACAATACATTCATTCCTTTCTCCCCACTACCATTTCCATCATGAAATTAAATGTCTTGAATTAATTTTCATTTATCAATAAACAAGATAGAAGGAAGAAATATGACTAATAAAGAAACTGAATATCCACAGTTTCAGACACCGCTAATCTGACCCATGCCCACTGACCTGAAAAAGGCTCTGAGGTCTTTGGGATCACAGTTCATTTACAGAAGGACAAAAAGAAAATCCATACAACTTTCATTAGATCACTGAATTAAAAAATCATATCCTTTGGTCTGCAATTAAAATCTCACAGATTGTTTTTTAAACATGCATTTAAACATGAGACTTACACTTCTGTAATTCTACGGAGCTTGATTATCTGTCTTTCTTGCTTATGTCAGGTTTGAAGAGAATGATGTCTGTTACTGGGAGGTCTTACAGCAATAAAAAGTGATAGCTGACTATTGGAAAAAAGGCAAACCCCCTCAAAAGTGCTTGTAGCAATATCTGTGCACTTCAGGAAAGAAGAGCCCAATAGAGGACTCTTAGCAGCTGCTGAAGCAAGTATTAAGTTATATTCAGCATCTCTGGTCTAGTGTAATGCCTCCTAGTAAATTTACTTTAATAGCTGTAAAATTACTGTTAACTACAAAACTTTGGTGGCTCTAGTTGGGAACCTTTCTTGCCTTAGTCAATTTTCTGGTGAGTGTTTTTGTCTAGTGTGATTTATGCAATGTTTAAGTCTTCTGTTAGCAATATTACATATTACCTATCGTATATCTTATAAGTAATCTACCTTGATTCTGGATAAAGTATTATTTACTATAAATGTGCACAATTGTATTTAAAAGAACCTGACATGAAATAAGTAGGACATGAAAAAGGCGAACCTTTCTTATCTATGATTACATAGTGGTAAAAATACAAAATAAGAAATTTAAATTATTTGAATGCATTATTTGCCAAAAACACACCAGCTGTGTATCTGAAGCACTTGGGTCACTTAATGAACATCTGACATTTATCCTTATGTGTGGAATTGCATAGATATAACAAATGATTGCTTATAAATGCTTAGATATGGTTTCTGAAGAGGGTAGCTAGAGTTTTCTGTATCAGATTTAGCCTTCTGTAAAACAAGGTTGGTATTAGACATAACTCTGCCTTCTAGGCACTCAATTAGACTTTAGAAAAGAGAGATGCATAAAACCAGAGCCGTTATGTGGTAATGCCATGATAAGGAATTGCAACGCCAAAAGAGATGGATGAAATCCTATTTTTTAAAGATGGAGTCTACTACTGAGAAATATGCCAGGACTTTTCCATTTTTATTTTTGTGTTCTGTTTTCTACATCCAAGCTTAGTAATCCCTGGTATATTTTGGCAAAACCTAAGCTTTCTCCTCAGTTCTAACTTCCTCTTATAAAGCTGAAATGAAATCATATAAAGCTTTGTGCATAAAGATTACAGGATCAAATGGAAAGCCTGCATTAGCTATCTTCTGCCTGGAGCTGCTGCTTAATGGTCTAATGACAAGATGTAGAATGACATGGAACAGCCAAAGGGCAGGAGTGGAAAGAAGAGATACTAAATAGATGCATGTGTCTCCTAATGGAATAACTACAGAGATAGAAACCAGAACCTTCTTGGTATTAATTTCCCTACAGATTTGACTTCTTAAAAATAACCTCAGGCTATCTCTTCGACCAAATTCTCTTCTCAGACCTGATGTCAGAGAGCATATTTAACTTTAAGACAACAGCAAGTTTAGGAAGATTTTATCTATTCATTCAAAATTTCTCTTCACACAGCAACAGAAAGATGAAAGAGGACCAGAAATCTTCAGCAAAAGTCTCAAAATTACAGTAAGTGGAGGGCAGAACTATGCAGATGCATCCACAAGTCAACAGGGAAATTCTTGTTCTTCAGAAATTAACAGTCAGTTAAAAATATTTCTTGTTTTCCCCTAAGCCAACAGGGCCTTAAGAAATTGAAATTTGGATTCACTTTAAAATAAACCCCAATATTAGCAATTATAATATTTTCCTTCTTACTTAAATGTAATGCCAATTTAAATTCAGAAGATAAATACAAAACAATTAGAGTTAGGCATTCTGACAATTTTTAGTAAATAATGTATGTGTGTGTGTGTTTGTGTGTGTGTGTGTGATTGTTATTGGGGATCGAATTCAAGGATGTTCTACCTCATGCCCAGTCATATCTTATTTTTTAATTTGAAACAGTATCTTGCAAAGTTGCTGAGGGCCTCCCTAAATTCCTAAGATTGGCCTTGAACCTGCAATTCTTTGATCTTGGTCTCAGCTGCCCAAGTACTGGGATTACAGGCCTGTGCTACCATGCCTTGCTAGTAAAAGATTTTCATCTACGGGTTTAATGCCAATCTTTTGTAAAAACAACTAAAGGAATTTCAAGAAAGCTACTTTACAGTTTCAAGTGACAAGATATATAATAGGAAGCTGGAAACATTTGTTTTCTTTAATTAAGGCCAAGGGTGATAAAGAAGGCTTCCAGACACATGAAGCTGAGAGTGGGTAATTGGTTTAGTGTCTTCCTAGATTACTGCCAAAGCAGTTTAGAATTTTATTTTCCCAGAAGAAAATAAAGATACACCTAAAAAGGAACAAAATTTTATAAGGCTTCTTTCCTTTTTCAATCACAAAGTTTTTTTGTTGTTGTTGTTTTTAGAGAACTGAGTGGTTGTCTAATGTTCTTTTGTATTTTGGCAATTCTGTAATGAAGAGTTCTTACTACTCATGCCCTGAAAGAATTTCTTCAGGCTAAAGATACTTCACTGGAGTTTATTTGTTGGTGAAATCCACATTCTACTTACTGTTTAATTGCGGGGTGAATTATGGATATGTGGCATATCTTTTTCCAAGAAAAGAGGTATAAGAACCTAGAAAAGAAAGGACTTCACCTTTCTTCCTATTTTCTTTATTCTACCCTCAAAGAATCTTAGATTAGGCCAGCAACATCCTTAGAGACCTTCTAATCACCTAACCAACTGTCTTATGTTTTTCTGAAATTGAAAAGTGACTGTCATTTATTAAAGACTCACATTATATGAATAAATAATTGAATCATCAAAACCACTTCAGAAATCAGACAGTTTACATGACCAAGTTCCCATACTTAGTAAACAAAAAGAGCTGAGCTTCAAACCCAGGTTTATTGGACTCCGAAGTCTGTGCTCAACCACCATGTTGTAAGCTTCTGTCAAATGCCATCACGCCTGCTCAAGAATGCTTTCTCCCTGAGTGTATTTTTCAAGAGTGGTTACCATGAAAGTAAACCTCAGTGAAGTCCTTCTTCCAATACTCACACTTCCCTTGCCAAATAAGGAAGGTGCTGAGGGTTTTGTTAAGTTTCTGAGACTGACCTCAAATCTGTGGTTCTCCTATCTCAGTCTCCCAAGTACTGGGATTACAGGCATGTACCACCATGCCTAGCTCAGAGCTCTCTTTCATGAATGAACGGCTCTAGTTATATTCTTATCTCTTAATCCTTCACAGAGAATGATCTATTGACACACCACACTGATAGTACTTAGGAGGCATCACAAGAGTCTGTGATACTTAGCCATCAACCAGAGCTAGAAAGTTCTACTTAATGCACATATCACATATCTGCACTTTACCTACAGACAGTTGATCAAAACAAAAGATTTCAAGCAGATTCTGCGCTATTGTATTTCATTGCAACTGTAATACTGGCTTCACGAAATGATATCTACCATCTGCCCATAAAAATATGCTTCATTCTAACTTGGATCCCACCCCCTCCTTCCTCAACAGGATCTAACTGTATGATTCATCCATTGCTTTGTCTTGCTATAGGGGATTATATGTCAAATTCAGACAAATCCACTTCAAACTCTAAAAAATTTCCATGAAATACAGTCCTTGTCTAAGTCTGTGGCATGTGAGTAAACATGCCCTGAAGAGCCCCTTGCCTCTTTCTTCAAGGAAGTAGCATCTGACCATCTGCACACCACTTCTGATTTACTTTCCACCGATCAAGCCACAGAAACTTCCCAATGCCACTCCTAACAAATTCCATCCTCTTTGTTGTTTAAGTTCTGCGATCCCATTAAGGATACTCAGCATTCCACACATGCATTCTTCATGAAGACAAACATAAATTACAATATATCTTCATCAAGGAACCCACCTAACGTCATGAATCAGATCCCCACCTACATTATATGAATTGGGCTAGCAATACCACTGGGGTTCATGTTTGTGGCTACAGGTAGCAGAAAGGAATACAAAGAAAGGGCACATCTGGATATCAATACAAATATAGCAGACCTCCACTAAGTGCCCTAATGGGAAGAAGCCTTTTCCTTATTTTCCCTTGACTGAAGTAGGGTCCAGAGGACAGAATACAGATCATATTTACATGGAGAATTGTTTCTTTAACTCAAAGAGAGGCAAGGATATCCAAAATCAGAGCTCCCGCCTCTCAATTAAACCTTCCATTAATAAACTCTTACGGACCTCCTCCACTACCCTCTACTCTGCCAGTCGCTCTGCTTGTCTATTCATTGAGACTACTTGTTTGAGTCTGAGAAGAGCCCTGTGGCATTTTATGCACATTTTGTTATATGTGTCATCCTTGCCACCTCATCCTGTGCTGATACAATGTCTAGATTTGGCCACATTACCTGATTTTTATTTCCCAGGTTAAGTCTGATATTCCACTCAGGTTATTTTACCGTATATGACCACTGTTTTTTCAATCACTGGTCCTATCCAAGCATGCCCATGAACCATGATGTCACTCAAACTATTTTAAGCTTTTGGTATGGAAACAAACTTTAGCTAAAAGTCTATACTTGATGTTTTATAGAAAATTAAATTTTAGAGATTAAGTGATTTTCCTAACATCACAAAGTAAGCTATTAATCACAAGAACCCAGGCTTTCTGACTCATAGAACAACGATCATTACACTAACCATGCCATCCCATTCAAGAAAACATGTTCAGCAAAGGTCGGAAATCCAAGGAGGATATATCTTTAAAATTTGAGTTTGGGAACAAATGACTCAACTTGAGGGTTAGATTCTTTTCTGGGAAGCTACATAAACATTGAAAAAGGATGGCAATAGCTACAATTTACAGAGAAATACATCCAGGCATTTTCATCTTTAGAAGTTTCTGCAAAATTTGTCAACTTAAAACCTTATGGGATAAAAACATGATTTTCTTTTCTTTATAGCCAATTAACCAGTAAGTGAATAAATTTCTACATTTCCCTAGGAATCTCAAATTGGCAAAACAGAAGACATATTTCATGAATTTTTTCAAGGGAGAGGTCCTAACCCCCTAAGTGTGAAGGAGTCCTCTTGCTGTGTCAGGACTCTCCTGAAAGTCAACGCCTGGTAATTTGCCCCAAAGGTAACCTTCACTCTCAGGATTCAAAATTTGTAGTGATAAAGTCACTTCACTTCCTGAGTATATCTCTTCATGAGAATCATCACTGAAAGATTATGAGTAGCCTGGCAATAATTATGAGCTTGTTCATATCTTGCATATAAAACATTTTATTTCCATTTATTCATAAAGCAAGTCAAAAGAAAGACAAGGATAAAACTCATATGTCCTGTGGGGTATGGTGGCACATGCCTGTAATCTCAGTTCTTGGGAGGTTGAGAAAGGAAAAGTGTAGGTTTGAGGACAGCCTCAGCAACGTAGCAAACCTTGTTTCAAAGTAAAAAAACATAAAATACAATAAAATTGGGCTGGGGGTGTAGCTTAGAGTTAGAATGACTCTGGGTTCCATTCCCAGCACTGCACATACACATACACACACATACACACACACACACACACACACACACACACACACACACACACCTCATATATCCTAATTTCAATTTATTCTTTAACTCTTGTCGCATCAAATACATTTTTTGGTGTTTTTAAAATCATGTTTTTTTACAAAATTTTGAGTTTCCCCCATCTACTATGTTGCTATTTCATAATGTCCATACTTAAAACGTACACTTAATATATGGCTCTTATTTAATAGTTACATAAAATTTTGTACTATTTTCTTTTTTCACTGGCAGTTTTTATACTGCTGTCTTAAAAGCTGTCAAATATAAAAATGAAGTGCTGGTGGGACCTTAAAAGTATATGATCTACATCCTTCAAAACGCTGAGGCCAATTCTAAAAGGATTAGCTTGGACCAATCTGCTCTTAGCAAATAATTTTCCTTCATGATAATCTATACATTTCTCAGTGACTAAGTCTTTTCTTGTCAAGCTGTTAATCATAGACCTTAGTAATAAGTTAAAGAAATCCATGAGGTTAGAATCTGCTATCCAGTGTGCAACCTGCTATCCACAGAAGCTCCCCTCCCAGGACAGCTAAAGGTGGCAGCACTGTGAGGCTTCAGAGCCATCTGCTAGGGTACCACCAGGTAAGTCACAGTGTAGGGGACAAACAGTTTTGAAAGCCCAGGGCATTATAAGTATTTGCCATACATTTTCTGCTCTCCAGTGAAGCACTCCCTTGTACCATGTCCAGAGCATCTCTTCCACCTTGACTTCTAATGAATTCTTACAATTCTATGTTGCCCGAACACCCATTCTGTACTTGGTCATTTAGCTTAGATGGTAAGTTCCCATTTTTATTTTTCTGGTGCAAGCTGGATAGCTCTGGTCCCAAACACTCATCTGATACCCAGCCTTGGGGTCAGCCAGATTTCAAGAGAACACCTCCTGTCTGGAAAGAGTTTTCAGGTCAGTTTGTTTCAAATTTTGCACCTATTTGCTTTAAACTGCTCAATCACTGTCTCTGTACCATTATATTCTACACTCTGGACCCCAGTAAAGGCAAGAGCCCCAGGTGCATGATTTCCCTTTCTGTGCTTCCTGGCTATGCTGTGTGGCATCTGGGAATGTCATGTAGCCCCCACCCCACCCCAGAACCTGTAGGGATTAAAGCATATCCATTGTGTGCCTCTTCTAATCACTAAAGGGATTAGGCTCTCTGCTTTAAGGATCATAAATTAAAATATAACCTAACAAGTCTTCACAACTTTATCAGAAGCTTTTGAGTATATTTTTCTTAGCTGAATGTTTCTTTCATTACAATATATTATTTGTGAGCTTGTAATACAGATGAATATTGGTAGACAATACATCCTGGTTTTCCCAGGATAGTCCCAATTTAATGTCTGTCCTTCCAGGGTAATTGTTAAGATCATCCCACTTTCATTCACACCAGTTGGAACAATAGATTATATTGTCCAAATACCCATTAAAAATAGCCAGTAATGTGGAATTTTTCCATCACACATCAGCCACTCTAACAATTTGTTCACTCAAAATGTTTTTCTTTCTCTCAACATCATTTTGATCTGAAATCTCTTTTCAGATGCATTAGCTGCAGCTGTTTTCTTCTGTAACTACTTTTCTGTGTTCTATATCATTGTTTCAGTGATGCTCAGTGGTTGTCTTAATCAAGTGAAAAAAAACTTGAAGTGTTGGTAATCAACCTAGAGTTGGCCATCTTTTGGACTGCTTGGAATTACACTTGGAAAAAACACCAGCCTGACAACTAAAAGAATTAAACAACATTTACGTCTGCAGTTACATATGCAAAAATGTTAAAAATCATAGTTTTCATTACATATAGTACATCAGACTTTTCTCAGCTTTTTCACATAAAGTATTTTTTTCTAGGCATTCAATAAGGAAATATTGTTTAAGGGATTTTATTTCAGCCTAATTTCATAGTATCAGAAATTAGAGTAATTTAAACCATTGAGAGTTAGCAGAGGAGAATATAACTATAATCGGGGGTTTTTCATTAAAGAGGTTATCAAATGAGTTGGATAAGACTAATACAAATTATGTTATGTTAACTATAAAGACAGAATGAGAATGAAGAACTAGCACAGTTCTTTTGATGAAAGAATAATTTACAAGGACATGCAGTTAAGCAGTGAGAAAGTAAGGGACTCCCATTTAATCAGTCCCTTCCGAATTGATAGAAGACACCAAACACATCTCTCCTCTTATACACAACTCTGAGAGAGATGGCAGAGATTTATGCATACCTCAAGGACATACCACCTTCAGGACAAACATAAAGTGACTTGTACTCTCAAGACGATGAACAATCAAGTTGTAAGACAAGAGACTCCCTCCCTCCCTCCCATTGAAGAAGGGACCAGATCAAATAATGCTATGGTAATATATGTAGGTATTGCTGCCCATCTCACCAACATATATGGAGAGGGAGGAAGCGGGGTGCAGGGTGGGATGAGGAAGGAAATACACCAAGTGCTACGAACATGTATGTTTGTATCACTTTGAATCTCACTATGATAAATAATTACAATTTCTCACCCTGAACAAGAGTCAACTCAAGATGGATAAAAAGCCAGGTATGGTAGCATGTACCTGTAATCCCCATACTTGGGGGGCTGAGTCAAGAGGATAGCAAGTTTGAGGCCAGTCGTGGCAACTTATCAAGACTTTAAGCAACCTAGCAAGATATTGTTTCAAAATAAAAAACTTAAAAGGACTGATATTGTAGCTCAGAGGTAAAATGCCCCCTGGGTTCAATTCATATATATATCTCCTAGAAATCAGAACAAAGACTATAACTACTAGAAGAGGGCATAGCACCAACTCTCAAACATAGGCACTGGTAGAGACTTGGTCAATAAGGCCCCCAAAGTTCATTTAATAAAAATAAGAAGTGGGAAGGTATTAAGCTAAAAAACTTCTGTGCAGTAAAGGAAGCCATCAGGACTCAGAAGAGAGAGCCTATAGAACCTATAGAATAGGAGAAAATCTTTCTAGCTACTTTTGTGATAGAGGACTAATATCTAGAAAATATAAAAATATCTAAAATCTTAACATTAAAAGTAACTTAATAAAAAATGAACAATTGACCTGAATAGATACTTCTTTAAAAAAGAAATACAAATGGTCAATAATATATGAAAAAAAAATTCAACACCATTGGCAATTAGGGAAATGCAAATCAAAACTACACTGAGGTGCTATCTAACTCCAGTTAGAATGGCAATCATCAGAAACACAAACAGTAATAAATACTGGTAAGGATGTAGGGAAATTGGAACCTTTATACACCCTTGGTGGAATTGCAAATTAGTACAGCCACTATGGAGATTAGTACAGAGTTTCCTCAGATTGGGAGTGGAATCACCATATGACCCAGCTATACTACTCTCAGTATTTTTCCAAAGGAATTTAAGTCCGAATATTATAGTGATACTTGCATATTCATGCTTCTAGAAGCTCAATTCACAATAGCCAAATTATGGAAACAGCTTAGGTGTCTGTAAATAGATGAATGGATAACAAAACTGTGGTATATTCACACAAATAAATTTTATTCAGCCATAAAGAAGAAAAAGATTATTTCATTTGCAGGAAAATGAATGGAACTAGATAATATTATGCTAAGTGAGATTAGCTATTCTCAGAAAGTAAGGGTTGTATGTCTTCTCTCATATGTGTAAGCTAGAGAGAAATTGGGAAACAAAAGAGACTTCAAATAAAGGAGAGATTCTCATAAACTAGTAGACAGGGACTAAAGGAGGGAGGTGGGGGAAGGAGATTTAATGAAGGATACAGTTCAAATAATGCTATGTACAGACACAAAACTATCAACACCTATCTTAATAACATATACAGAGAGGGGGAGGGTGTGGGATGGCATTTGAAGAGAATCACAACAAGTGCTGTGTGCAAGTATGTTTCTGTCACTCTGAACCTCATTATGGTGTATAATTACAATGCACCAACAAAAATACATTTAAAAGACAAAAAAGATTCTATTAGGCATATGTCATCTTTAAAGAGAGATGATTTAAGAAGGAGAAATTGTACATGTGGCCAGGTACATGCAATAAAATTTGCTTAAATTTTATTCCTTACAAATAAATTTTTAAATTTTATTTCTTGTACTCAAAGTCAGTACAAGACTCACACCATTTTTCATATGCCTTCCTCATTTTCTAGACATGTAGATTATTTCCCTCAACCGAAGAGCAGAATTTTAAAATTAATCAAGATGCTCTGCTTCGTAGCACAAATCTGACACTGAATGTCTCATGTATATGGGACAATCACCTAGAAATCAAGATGTTTATAGAGAAAATAATAGCACTCTTAAGAGGCAAGTGATAAAGGATGTGTAGCCATAACTTTCAAACTTATGTCATATTACGCCTTTCTTACAAAACAGCTTGTATCATATATATCCTTTTCTTTTTGGTCAAGGACACAATTGACACTGGCCTATCCTCATCCATCTGCAGTAGAGCTGAGCTTTGACCAAGCAGTGTTGCTGAACTGTGAAAGGCAACTCTCAGCAAAAGTGAGATGCCAGATCTGAAAATTTTAGCTAATCTCAGAGGTTGGTCATAGGCAATTAGTCCTCAAAATATGTTTGAATCAAACTTTAGGTCCCTTTAGGATAATAACAACTTTAATGAGAATAGAGGTACTTTAATATCTGTCAGTTGACTAAATAATGTATGTACATATGGGCTCAGGGACCACCGATAGCAACTCCAAATTCCAGAGTGTGGGATTCACTGAGGCAAATCACATTATATAATTATAGTGATGATAGTTGAATGCCATAACTATTTTTGGTAAATTGTCCAAGAGTAGTCAATTATCTTTCTAGGATCCTACAGCTAATGCTAATAGCATTAAAATCCAACTTCTGATTCTCATGGCAATTGCAATAGGTTCTGCTACACTGTCACTTACACAAATAATTAACAGCAAAATACATGGATGTTAAAATACTTCAAGAAGATAGACAAATAATTTTTAATAAATAATGATACTTTTTATTGAATGATTATTGCATACAACATATACATCACAGAGTAGATCCTTACCTGCTTTCTTTAAAAAAAAATCTAAAAAGTAATATTATTATGATTATATGCATGCCTTTTTTCCATGTAAGAAATCTGAGCATTAGAAAAATAAACACTTAGCTTGGTATGGTGACACACACCTGTAATTCCACTTCTTGGGAGATTGAGCTAGGAGAATTACAGGGTCAAGGACAGTCTCAGCAAGTAGTGAGATGCTCATCAAACTACTGAGACACTGTTTCCAAGCAAAAATAAAATAGGGCTGGGGGTATAGCTTGGAGGTAGAATGCCTCTGGGTTCAATCCCCAAGGGCACACACACAAAAAAATAAAAGCTAACACTTCAATGGACACAAATACTAAGTGCTGTGTGCATGTATATCTCTATCACTTTGAACTTCATCATGATTCATGATAACTATGCACCAATAAAAAATGAAAGAAAAATTAAAGAAATTTCTTAAGGTAACACAAAGAGAAAAGAGTAAGGCAGAACCTAAAGCAAAGCCTTTATAATCACTAACAGGGTATGATATTCACTGTACCACTCTGAGACAAATAAGACTAAATAACTATAAAGTATAAACTGCAGAAAAAGTCCATTTAAACCATGTCAGAAGAAACTCACAGCTACGAAAACAACCCAATCAAAAAATGGGCAAAGGATCTAAATAGACATTTCACAAAAGAAGAAATACAAATGGCCAATAAATGGAAATAAACAAAGGAAGAAATACAAATGACCAATGAAGAGGAAATGTTCCACATCATTAGCAATCAGAGAGATGCAAATCAAAACTACCTTGAGATTTCACCTAACCCCAATTAGAATGGCAATCATCAAAAACACAAACAACAACAAATGTTGGCGAGGGTGTGGAGAAGTGGAAACCCTAATGCATTGTTGGTGGGATTGCAGATTAGTGCAAAAACTTTGGAAAACAGTATGGAGGATCTTCAGACAAATGGGAATGAACCTACCATATGATCCAGCAATACCACTTCTGGGTATCTACCCAAATGAATAGAAACAAAACAATGTATGTGTATCTATATTTATATCACACAATTTGCAATTGCCAAACTATAGAACCAGCCATGATGTCCATCAACAAATGAAGGGATTACAAAAGTATGGGGTATATACACAATGGAATTTTACTCAGCCATAAAGGAGAAAAAAAAATCATGTCATTTTCAGAGAAATGGATGGAACTGGAAAACATTATGCTAGGTGAGATTAGTCAGTCACAAAAAGTAAAAAAATCATATGCTCTCCCTAATATGTGGATGCTAGGGAGAAAGTAAGACATAAGAGGGACTCTAGACGAAGAAGGAGAAACCTTAGATGAGCAAAGAAGTGACTAAACTGAAGGTGATGGGGGGACACCCTAATGCACATGATGTACTTTCACAAGCATATCAAAATCAATCACTAAACTGAACCTGAGGGGGGAGGGCGAGGGAGTGGGACGGGAACTGGGGAAGGGTTAAATGAGAAATGTGTTCATGTATGCCTTTAGCAGCTTGTACCTAACAAAGATGTATGATTACAATGCATCAATAAAAAAAAATTAAAAAAACAAATAAAAATATCTATTTATATATTCCATCTCCATATTAAGTATAGAATTTTCTAGGTTAAAATACACATTATAAGATCTGTGAGGAGTGAATGCATGAGTAGACCTAAGTTATTACATGTCTCATATTACTTGCTTTTATGCTTCTAAATTCATGTTATCTTTATTTTTTTTGAACCTTATGATTCCCAAAACAAAACAAAAATATTACAGTGCAAATAATCTCTACTTTGGAAGTTTTCTAAAATGCCTATTAATCAAAATTTTTCATATTTTAATTGGTTACAATAAAATTAAAAGTAATAAAACTGTTGTTTTTAAAGACAGACTTTTCATTTATTCTTCATCCAAATTATGAAAATGTGCTTGACACAGATTAAGGCTGAAATTTACCTAGTTAGTGATTGATATAGGCAAAAAAAAAGAAGTAACATTCAACTCTAGTAATCACTTTTCTTATTTTCAGGATGCACCCAGATAGACAAAAACAATGCCAGGAACTAGAGAATTCCTACAACTATTAGTATAGGAGTGACCACATATTTAAAATACACATTTAGTTATGTGTGGTGGTACAAACTTGTAATCCCAGTACTTGGGAGGCTGAGGCAGGAGGATCGCAGGATCAAAGCAAGCCTTGGCAACTTAGTGAGGATCCCAGCAACCTAGTGAGACCCTGTTTCCAATTAAGAAATAAAATTGGGTTGGGGATGTAGTCTCTGGTTCAATCCTTAGTACCAAAATAAATAAATAAATTAATTAATTAATTTTTAATTTTAAAAATATTTTAGATTTTAAATATTTGTGTGAGCTGGAAGATATTTTATTGAATCTTATTATAAATATAATTCTTTGTTAGATATGTATACTTTTATAGTGGTACCACTGTTTCTATTTCATGTGCTTTTATAGACATGTTCAGTTTTTATTCTCTGATAATTTACTCAATTTCCTCTATCTAAATATGGTGTCAGCCAGGCGTGGTAGTACACAGTTATAATCCCAGTACTTGAGAGGCTGAGACAGGAGGATCACAGGTTTAAGGCCAGCCTCAGCAACTTGTGAGGTCCTCTACAACTTAGTGAGATCCTGTTTCAAAATAAAGAATAAAATAAGACTAGGTGTAGCTCAGAGATAGAATGTCTCTGGGTTCAGTCCTCAGTACCAAATAAATAAATAAATAAATAAATAAATAAATAAATAGATTAAATAAATAAATAAAGTGCCAGCATTCTGTTAATTCTTTGCCTGTCTCCATCCAAACCTATTTTTCAATCTGCCTCTTAATTTATGTAACTTTACCCACAGTTAATTGTTGAAGCTATCTCCGTCACCTCCACAAGTTCTTCTGTGTCTTCCTGTCTGATGTTTTGCTTGGCTTTTTTCTCTCATTTCTTACAGCCAACACACCACTGACTGGAGTGCTAACAGAAATTTTGTAAGGTTGTATGATAAAACCTTCTCATTTCAGAGATGAGTAAACTGAGATCCAGAGAGGACAGATGATCTACCACACTGTATACACAGTGAATAACTGAATAGATTGTGCAAGCTGGTGCACAATCAACGGCATTTATCAAACCAGGAGACTCTTTTATCTACCTGCAGACCATCTAGAATAGTGCTAATATCAGAGACTCTGGAATCAGATGACTACGGCTCAAATCTCAGCTCCCCACTCTGATATTTTCATTACCATGGTCAAGGAATCAAAATACAGTGACATCTCTAGACTGTAAACACAGTGTTTCATTTAGCAATCACACAATCATTCAACAACTTTTTCATTGACCTGTTGCCATGGGCCTGGCTCTACCAGGTGCCAGGAATGCCAGGCAAAAATCTTATGCCAGTTCTCAGGAATCAGGCATCCAAAACAATGACAGACAGAGCAATATGATAGGTAGTATAAAATGGGAATGCCACAGGAGCAATGGCAGTGTAGGTGCAGAGAGACATTGAGTGTACCTGAGAAGGGCAGGGATGCCTCAGAGAGGAAGGAGCTTGGAGTGCCAACCCAATAGGAAGAACCAGGCCAGAGTCAAACACCATCCCTGACGCAGAGCAGCACATGTGGTTTTGTTAGTGAACTGGATGAATGGAATTTGTTTTCCCTGGCTAGGATGGGGTAAATAGAGACTTGACCCCAGCAGTAACCATATTCTGAACTCGCCAAGATGCTGTGCTGTCAGATTGCTCAAGGCAATAGAGTCTCCAACAGATCTATACAAACAGTGCCAGAAATGTGTATAAAGTTATACAAAACTAGCCCCACCATCACCAAATTTGAGATCTCAAGAAATATTTCTTAATATACTTTCCAAAACCCAGAGAATCCTATCTACTCAATGGCAAGAAAATGTGCAAGAAAAAATTCTTTTCTGTCTGACAACACCCCTAAAGCACCTTTCTGCCCACCATTTCTGCCCAAACTCTGCTCTGAAGAAAGGCTTGGGGTGATATGCACACTTCATGCTAAGAAAATTCTATGACAAATGCATGAGTGAACATGAAATATCTCAGAAAGGACCTTTCTTTTTGAAAAGGTCACTGCACAAACAACACTAAAACTGCTCTTGTTTCAACTGACATGCTTCAGAAGTGTATCAACTGAGGGGTCCTCTGTGTTCCACACTTAGGTAAGTGGTTTTCAGAACTTCACATCTTCTTGAATACAAGTGTGTCTGTCATGTAATACCATTTTTCAGGAACTCTACTTCTCTCCTCTACAACTGCCTTCTATTCTTGCTTTGGCTAGATTTTATTTCCATAATTTCTCCCTGTGATTTACATTTTATTTCATGATTTAATTTATTTAATTTTTGGTACTAGTGATTGAAACCAGGGTCATTCTATTGCTTAATTATACCCCCATCCCTTTTTATTGTGAAACAGAATCTTCCGAAGTTGCTAAGGGTCTCACTGAGTTGCTGAGGCTGGCCTCAAAACTGTGATCCTCCTGTCTCAGCTTCCCAAGTACTGAGATTACAAATGTGCACCACCACTGTGATTTGGATTTTAAAATGACACAACATAGAATATACTTTATGTTTCTCACCAAGCAACAAAGGCATTTTCTATATTCTCTTTCAAATGTTTACCTGGACAACAGCTACTTGCAATTCATTCTTTCTCATCTAACCTGTGTTCATCCACCAAAATTAAATGAACTGAGCTGTAATTTTCCTAGTTGTGACAGGAGGAAAAAAGTAAGTCAGCAAACAGCAGAAAACTGGGAACCAGTCTACTAAATTCGTAGGTAACTATATTGCTTATTTTAAAATGTCACCATTGAAAGGGCATATGGTGTACAATGTTGTACACGACAAACTAGCATTTCAGAGATGACTAGAGAAAGTAAAAGGCTTGGAATTGTCTGTAATTGTTGAAGTGTCTGAAGGAAAATGTATCAGATAGTATTGGAAACTCAGAAATATGTGAACACAAACTGATGCACTGAGAAATCGGTGTGTGAGGCAAGAGGAATCCAGGCATGAGATATTTATTACACACTCACAAGTAGAAAAATATCAGAGGTGCTAATTGACTGTTGGTTTGGTGCTTTAAATCCTAAAGAACAAACCCCAAATCAGACCATTAGAGATTTGAGAATTCAGGGTATTTTTGATTTGCATCTCTCTGATTACTAATGATGTTAAACATTTTTTATACATTTATTTGCCATTTGTATTTCTTCTTTTGTGAAATATCTATTTAGTTCACTTGCCCAATTTTTATTGGGTTATTTGTTTTTTTGGCAATGATTTCCTTGAGTTCTCTGTATATTCTAGATATTAGTCTTCTATCAGAGGAGAATCCATTTATTCTTAATAAGGTTTTAGATAAGCAATGATTGTGGTTCAGTAAAGCAGTATATCTTTGTCTCCACTTCACTGAGATATTCATCTACATGTAATGTACTTATGTAAACTCCAACTATATATAAACATACTGTTTATATAGCATAAATACAATAGTAGTATAAGAAAGGAGTAAGTGCATAATAGGAAAGGAGAGATGCTGTTATGGTGGTAACATGAGCAGAAGCTTGGAAGTTCATGACGCTGACCCTAAAAATGTAAAAAAAAAAAAAAAAGTAATTCTAGCATAACTTATTGAACTAATATACTAATATTAAATAATGTTTATGTGGTTACAATAATGTTAATACTGTTTATGCCCTATTTTTACATATTTAACCTCTTTTTACATAGGTTAATACTGTTTATGCCCTATTTTTACAAGTGGGCAGAAGAATCCAGTCTAACATATGCTATAAAGTGACTCCAGAATTGGTAGGGAACTTTGCAAAGTAATGTCAGGGTATCTAAGAATAGAAATGAAAAGTGTGATTGCAAAGAAAATCCAATATAAGGTCCCTACGTAAAACAGCCATATTTCTGCTCTCCTGTTTAGTCTATCTTATTTATCCTAGATCTCAGGGAAACAAAAAATTGGATTAATTCTAAGAAATTAATAATAATTCAAACCATAACATCCAAAACCAACCAACCAAATTAACAAAAAATTGTTATAGATAGTACTTTTCTGAAAAACTGAACAAATTTCCCGGGGTGGGGGTGTGGAACAGGGCTTGAGTTAGAGGTTGGCATTCTCATTTTCTTATGGTAGAGACTCATTGTATTAGCTGTTTTCCATTGCTATAAAAATACCTGAGGATGGGAACTAATAATAAAATGAGATCACTTTGGTTCATAATTCTAAAAGTTTAAGAGCATGGTGCTAACATCTGCTTGGCTCTGGTGAAGACTTCCCTTGGCCATGTAACCTTATGGTAGATGGCATCATGGCAGAAGTGTGTGTTAGACAGAGAGATTCCACGGTAAAACAGTGAGCTGTAAAGTAGGACGGGATAGGCCTTGCTGTTTTAAAACAACTCACTCTTGAAGGAACTGGTGTCCCATGAGAACTACCTTAATCCCTTCTGAGGATACATGCTAAAGGACCTAATGACTTCCCAGTAGGACCCACTTCTTAAAGGTTCCAAAACCTACTGACATCACAATAGTGACCAAGCCTCCAGCACATGAATCACTGGGGGACACACAATCTATAGCCAAACCATAGCAGCCATAGATGCCAAGTCACACCTCTTTACCCTAGTGTGATCATGATCACCCTCCTTTGTTTCCTCTATTTCTGGAATTAATAATAGAGACTTGAAATAGTTCTAATAATAAATCCTGGCAAGGATGTGGAGAAATAGGAACTCTTATTCACTGTTGGTGGGATTCCAAATTAGTATAACCACTATGGAAATCAGTGTGGAGGTTCTTCAGAAGACTTGGAATGGAACTACCCTATGACCCAGCTATGCCATCTGTATCTATTTTATTTTTTTTTGGTGGTACTGGGGATTGAACTCAAGGGCATTCTACCTCTGAGCTACACTCCCAGCCCTATTTTTTATTCTTTATTTTGAAACAGGGTCTCACTAAGTTGCAGAATGCCTCACTAGATAGCTGAGGCTGGCTGCGAACCCGGATCCTCCCGTCTCAGCCTCCCAAATGCTGGGATTACAAATGTGTGCCACCACACCCAGCTTCCTCTGTATCTTTCCAAAGGAACTAAAGTCAAAATACTCTAGTGATATATGCATATCTATGTTTATAGCAGCACAACTCATAACAGCCAAATTATGGAAGCAGCCTCAGTGTCCGTGAACAGAAGACTGGATTATGAAAGTGTGGTATATACCACAATGGAATTTTATTCAGCCATAAAAAACTTTTTTCATTTTCAAGAAAATGAATTGAGCTAGAGAATAGTACACTATGTGAGATTCTCCACTCTCAGAAAAGAGAAGAAAGGAAGGGAAGGGAAGGGAAGGGAAGGGAAGGGAAGGGAAGGGAAGGGAAGGGAAGGGAAGGGAATATTGGATCAGGACTTCTAAAGTTTGAAAGAAAAAACACTATTCAACCTAGAATTTTATACTCAACAAAAAGCATTATAACAACTTTGACAGAGCACGAGGACCGGGACATTTGTCTCCCATATACTTTGATATGAAGTTACTTTACGGTGAACTGTAATAAAATGAAAGAGTATGTGAAGAAATAGGAAGATATTAAAAGAGATTTAATCAAGAAAAATAATAAAACCAAAATCGGGATGTAAGTTATACAGCAGACCTAGGAGCTATGAGCCCAGTGTGGAACAGGAAGAAGGAGGAATCCAGAAGGGGAAATTCATTAGGGGTGGGCAGAGGGAGGCAGTCTATATGATATGACAGGGAGTAAAATGTATATGAAAATATGACAAAGGAAAATAAAATGCATAAAAGAAACACAACTTCATTTTAAATAATGTCATTGATTTGAACTTGAATGCTGGGAGTCTTTTCAATGGACTAGAGGTCACGATGTTGGCTCCTTAAAATTTATGTGTGTAGGGAAGCATGGTGATGCACATCTGTAATCCCAGTACTTGAGAAGGCTGAGACCAGAGGATTGCAGGTTCAAGGACAGTCTCAAAAAGTAGTGGGACTCTTGTCAACCTAGAAAGACCCTGTCCTGAGGTTGGAGTATGTGAAATGCCTCAGTTGTAAAATGCCTCTGGGTTCAATCCAAGAAAGAAAAAAAGAAAGAGGAGGGAAGGAGGTAAAGAAAGAAAGGGAAAGAAGAGAGAAAGAAAGAAATGTTATGTGTGTCTGTCTATATCTGTATCACCTATACCTATATGTGTACTGTATATATATGTTTATATTATCATAATAATGTAAATACTATTTATTGCTCTAATTTTAAAGTTAACCTTTGCATAAAGACTGATGTGTTTTTTAGCCTAAACTGCAAATATCAAAAATCTAAACTTAGAAAATAGTGGTTGACAGAATAGGACCTGAAATGAAAGAAAAAGTTGGAGAAAGTATGTGAGACTAAGATTCATTTCATCTCACAGGGAATAAAGAGATAATGTTGCATATTATTTGAATAGGATAATGGTTTAAATCTTACAGTTATATTAGTAGGGAAAGATTAACAGAAGAAGAAAAGCCAAGCACAAAGGAGCAAAATCCCATCTTTAAAATTGCAGAGTGAATTACCTAAGTGTGATAAGTCAAAAAATTCTTTGGTTCTCTACTAGATTGCCTAAAATAAGAATCAATAGCTTTTTTAAAGTTAACATTAAAAAGACATTTCTAGAGAGCAAGAGTGGAGTTGATGATCATGGAGCAGGAGAGACTTCTTATCACTATCACTAGTACTGCTTTGTGTACTCTGCTAGTTGGTAAGAAGCAAATATGTATTCTTATGTATAAGACTTTTCATAGTAATTATTGGGTGCTTTTTGTATGCAATGCATGCTTTGTAACAGGTATGAACATAAATAAGGATCTCTATTTATTTTTATAGACTACATATAACGTTTATACATATACAACCTTCATATATAGGCACTTCCTTTGAGTTGCGATTTTTAGTTCTTTAAATTTTTCTTCTTTCCCTATAAAATTTACAATTGGCAATTAAATAATCAGGGTTAAGTACAGTCTTGTGCTCTTATTTTTAATGCAAAAACACTAGAAGGGTATAAATACTGGGATCCTAAGGGTAAATATCATCCACTGGGAGGAGGATAAAGAGCCAGAATCACAGGGTAAGACCTCAACATATTTTGCTCACTTTACTATTTCAATAAGGTCCTTCATCTTCATAAACTTTTCGTTTTAGAATATGGTGAGTACTTAGCTTATATTTACACAGAAAAAGTGAAAAGTTCAAAAGGACTGAACTGGTCCTTAACCCAGTGACCTAGAGGACAGGGCATGTTTATCAAACCAGTCCCTTGAAACTGGAAATTTAAGAATAATGGGGAGCAGTGGAGATGGGATCAGTAAAATACCTAATAATGAACCATTCCACTCAGACCTCTTGATGTATTTGTTTTGACATACCCAGTGGCCCATATTAATGAGGTGACAATTAAATCACAAGCCAAGTCAGAAGCTGGAGAATGACTTTACGACAAATGTTTACTGTTCTAGGTCATGTGCAAACCTTTGAACCTCTGTGAAGTTCAAACATGCAGGACTCAGTGTAAAGTACCAGTCCCTTCCCCAGTGTAAGGCTCAAAACAACATAAATAAATGAGAAAAGAAAAGAAATAATTGCTTATGTAGAATGTCCTTGTGTAGTTGTACTTCCAGAATTCCAAGTATATAAATATATTCTCTATTTGAAGAGATTTATTCATATAAGATGTGAACACTTACCATAACATGTTAGAAAAAATAATCTATCATATTTGGTCATGAGTCAAAGGTAGAATATTATTACCCTAATTTTTTTCCTTTATTATGAGGAAGTGGCATCTTTGGAGGTGGGCACCCAGAAACTATCCTGGGTAGCCATTTGTATTTCTCCAGTTGTATGGTAGGAGATGACAGAAGATTCTAAAGCCATTACACAAAAAAAATCCAGGTGATGCTGGAAGTTAGTCTGTTCGTTAATAATAGAAAGTATTCTCCTTCCTCAAAGCATCTCTTTAGTTGTTTGTTTGTTTTTAATCTACCTGGGTGTAGTGGTACATGCTTGTAATCCCAGTACTTGGGAGGCTGAGACAGGAAGATCACAGGTTCAATATTAGCCTCAGCAATAGAGACTCTCAGAAACCTAGTGAAACCCTATTTCAGGATAAAAAGGGCTGAAGGATGTAGCCATAGATAAAATTCCCCTGGGTTCAATCCTAAATACCACAATAAACAACAACAAAAATAAAACAAGAGAATCTATTTTTTAACAATTTAGGAATTTTTTTTTACAAGCAACATTCAGAAAAATTGGCATCCTTTGTCCCTACTCTATAGGGAGAAAATGAATTTATCAGGCCAACTCAAATATATTCTCATCAGACAGATATATTTCTCATTCTAAACTGATCATTTGGCATTCTGATTATAATTTGGATTCCATGGGAGAGGGTTCTGTGGATTGCTGTTGACTTGAGCATGCAGCCTATTTACCAGTTACATTTCTCATTGTAAGTAGAAAAACTTGGCATTCAGGTTGGTATTTAATACAATGTGTGAATTATGTTAATATACATATGATACAGAGAGAAGGATCTACCTCTACCTAGACTGCTATGCAAATCACAATTCTCAGTCTTCAGTCTTAAGGGAATGCAACCCTGGATCACATCACCAAGAAAAACACTACGACGTGGCTCTGTCTAGATATCCCTCCCCTAAGCTGGCCTTCCAGTCTCTGAGTACACCATTGAGTTAAATGATATAAGGAAGCTAGGCATGGTGGTGCATGCCTGTAATCCCAGTATTTGGGAGGCTGAGACAAGAGGATTGCAGGTTTGAGGCTAGTCTCAGCAATTCAGCAAGACCCTCCAACAACTTAATAAGATCCTGTTTCAAAAAATATATACACATAATAAAATATATATATGGCTGGTGGTCTAGATCGGAGGTAGAATATCCCTGGGTTCAATCCCCAGTACCAAATAATAATAATAACAATAATAATAAATATATAAGGAATATGAATTATTTTAAAGCAACAAGTAAGTACATAGCTATTCAAAGAAGGAAAATGTGTCAAAATATGTAGCACATATGTATAAGCATGGGTTTTGTGACAAGAGAGGAGAGAGAGAGGAAGAGAAAAATAATAGACTCAGATTATATAATTTTCCAAGGTGAGCATGGTGACGCATGCTTGTAATCCCTGTACTTGGGAGGCTGAGACCAGAGGATACGGGTTCGTGGCCAGCTTCAGCTACCTAGTAGGGCACTCCGCAACTTAGTGAGACCCTGTTTCAAAATAAAGAATAAAAAATAGGACTGGGGGTGTAGCTCGGAGGTAGAATGCTCCTGAGTTCAATTCCATACTACTTTTGGGATGAGAAAAAAATAACCAATAAAAATTAGATAAACGTAAGTTAACAATGGCGAATGTTTCAGTTAGTTGTGCTGTCCCATGAATAACATAGAGTGATAATCGCTTAAAGATCATTTAGCATAATGTGGGAAAAAATTCCTGAGCAGCCTGAGAAGAGAATTTCCGCTCACCATGATTCCTCATAATTCTTTTTGCTCATGTATACCACCTACCAGAAACCGTTTCAACAACAAAGAGGCAATAAATAGCCCTTTGCAATTCAGCTTTCATCTTTGACCCTTGTTAATGTCTGCCACTTTTAATATATGTGCTCTCTCTATGGTATGAGCTGGCATGTTTGATAACTAAACACATCAAGTCAGAGGCCACCCAGTAGCTTTTGTGATGAAAAGAGACTTGATTCCAGAAGCATAACCCCCTCTTCCTGGCTATTCAGTTCAATTCTAGGGCTGCAGTTGTTATACAAAGCCAAGTGACTGAGTGACTTAAGGCTCTCAATCCAGAGTTACTTGGACACTTCTTAATAATTTTATCCTCAATCAAGGGTTCTAGTGAAAATATAATTTTATTCATTCATTCATTCAACACATGTTTATGAAGCATATATTTATGAGGCACTGTGCTCAGCCCTGGGGATACCTAGCAAGCAAGAATGATATGCACATTACTCTCATACGCATTTTGTTCAAAAATTTGGTATACATAGTAGCCACTGAGCTTTTTTTTAATAGTCAATTGAGTCAACCAGGTAATCCACATCTCTAAAAATTATCTCCAAAATGGATCAGCATTTATCGGTTCCTATGTTTCTATAATTTGCTCAAATACTATTATACTGTAAGGAATATTTCCCTCCATTTAAGAAAGTTTATTCTGTTTACTGTTTATTGCCAGGGTGTGTGGGGGGCGGGGTGCTGTTCAGTATAGCTGACCATAACAGCCAGATTAAATGATTAAATGTAGGGATGAGTATGGTGACAGAAATAGGAACATCACTGTCTTCACATTTAATATGAACGTGCCTGGATAGCCCCTCAGCTTCAGGGTCTATAATGAGCATGTTATCCCTAGGAACGTGATTGAACATAACTATTAAAAGTTATGGCAAACTGACTGTAATCCAGGATTTTTCAGTTATGTATTAACTCTGTTGAGCACAAAAGCCAAGGTAACAAACTGTCATATTTCTAAATAAGACAGAATTTGCTTTGATTTTGTTTATCCAACTCAATGGTACATTTCTGGACCATAGAAAATTTGATAGACTATACAGATCCTTAAAATATATATATATATATATATATCCTTAATATATATTAATATATATATCCTTTATATATATATAAAATCTGTTTTTATATATTTGAAAATGTAAAGAATTTTAATAAGTTGTATGTTACAAAGTTAACCAAATATCCAACTGTCTAAATCCATTCAGGCTCTTAGAACAAAATACCACAAACTAGGTAGCTTAAAAATGACAGAAATTCTGTGCAGCAAAGAAAACTATCAAGAACCTCAACAGAGAGCCTACAGAGTGAGAGAAGATTTTTGCCAGTTACTCTTCTGATAGAGGTCTAATATCTAGGATATACAAAGAACTCAAGAAAATTACAGCCAAGAAAGCAAATAACCCAATCAAAAAATGGGCAAAAGATCTAAATAGATACTTCACAAAAGAAGAAATACAAGTGGCCAATAAATGTATGAGGAAATGTTCCACATCATTGGCAATCAGAGAGATGCAAATCAAAACTACCTTGAGATTTCACCTAACTCCAATTAGAATGGCAATCATAAAAAACATGAACAACAACAACTGCTGGCGAGGGTGTGGAGAAGTGGGAACCCTAATACATTGTTGATGGGATTGCAAAGTTGTGCAACCACTTTGGAAAACGGTATGGAGGATCCTCAGACGAATGGGAATGAACCTACCTTATGACCCAGCAATACCACTTCTGGGTATCTACCCAAAAGAATGGAAACCAAACTATCAGACTGACGCATGTGTATCTATGTTTATAGCTGCACAGTTCACAATTGCCAAACTATGGAAGCAGCCACTGACACATGTGTATCTATGTTTATAGCTGCACAATTCACAATTGCCAAACTATGGGAGGAGCTAAGATGTCCATCGACAGATGAATGGATTACAAAACTATGGGATATGTACACAATGGAATTTTACTCAGCCATAAAAAAGAAAAAAATCATGTTCTTTGCAGGGAAATGGATGCAATTGGAAAACATTATGTTAAGTGAGATTAGCCAGTCACAAAGAGTAAAAAAACATAAGTTTTTCCTAATATGCATATGCTAGGGAGAATATGGGGCATAAGAGGGTCCCCAGATAAAAAAAAGTAGAGACCCTCAATAAACAAAGAAGTTGATTTAACCCAAGGGGACGGATGGGGGGTGGGGGGAGGACATCCTAATGCACATGATGTACTTACACAATTATATCAAGGTCACTCACTGAACTGAACTTGAGAGAGAGGGAGGGCGAGGGAGTGGGGTGGGAATTGGGGAAGGGGTCAGATGAGAAATGTGCCCACATATGTCGTTATCAATTTGTACCTATCAAAGATGTATACATACAAAACACAAATTATTACAATAAAAAAAATGACAGAAATTTATGTTTGACAGTCCTGCAGGCTGGGAAGTCCAAAATGAAGGGACCAGCTGATTTCCCTTCTGGAAAGGGCCTACCTTTTGATTCATAGATATTACTTTCTTGTTTCTCAAAGTTCCACCGATCAATACCTAGTGATTAGGTTCCAGCATATGAATGACACATTCAGATCATAGCACTATTTGGCTGCTACAGGGATGGAAGCTGAAATGCTTTCTCCTTCTTGTTTACTCCTATGTTCCATACCTGTTTTGTCCTTCTACCTAAAATGACTTCCAACCATCTGTGTGTCCCACAGATGCCTCAACTCCTGAAAGCCAATTGCCATTTGCTTGTCCTTGATAAGAACTACTCTGCTCCCTGTGTATCATGCTATTTCAGCCTGGTAAGATGCCAGTACAGAAATCAAGTAACCAAGCTAGGTCTCCCAA
The DNA here is from genome assembly GCA_004027655.1 of Graphiurus murinus. Lineage (NCBI taxonomy): Eukaryota > Metazoa > Chordata > Mammalia > Rodentia > Gliridae > Graphiurus > Graphiurus murinus. Next base: position 56,655 of record PVLC010001925.1, on the reverse strand, counting down.
ACCCAGTAAATTCTACTCTACCAATATTTCTCTAGGATGAGCACTTTTCTAGTGCCCCACTACAAATAAGAACATATTTCTCTTTCACTTAAAATCCTATGCTGTAAAGATCAAGTCCAAACTATATAGTATGCCATGAAATAGTTCTATAATAAAAATAATTTCCTAGAATTCCAGATGTGACAGAATACCAGTCTGCAGTGAGTCTTCTAAAGGACAACAAATCATAGCTCATTTAAAATGTGATTTCCCAGAAGCCAGACATGAAACTGCCTTCAAGTTGATTTTGTTTGTTTGTTTATTTGGTTTTTTGGGTAGTAATAGAGATTGAACCCAGAAGGATTCTACCTCTGAGCTATTCCCCCAGCCCAGTCCTTTTTTATTTTTTATTTTGAATCAGGTTTCATTAAATTGTTGAGGCTCGCCTCAAATCCATGATCCTCCTGCCTCAACCTCCCAAATATTGGGATTACAGGTGTATGTCACTGTGTCCACTAAGAAAACCACTTTATGTGTTAATTTGTCTTGTTTCCTTAGTGAAAACAGATACCAACTAACCTAGTGCCTTTTCAGTTTTCTTTAAATATTTCTTTTCTTGCTGCCATTATGGAGCACTTTATCTCAGAGTTTGCTATATGCTAACTTCTTAATTTCTATAATACATCATGCCATACATAGTATGCTAGCTTCAAGCTAAATGGCTTCTCTGTAATCTATATTCCTAACTAAACCAAAGCTCTTTCTTCCTATAATGTTTGCATTGGAAGGCTATCTTCTAGGATGCATGTAAAATAACAATCTTATTCATACTAGAACTGGTAAACTTTAGGTCCCAACCCACCAGGTCCCAGCTGATTGGAGGACCTGCAATAATATTTCATCTCAGAAACTCTTCACTCTAGACCTGATCAAACAATGGGCAAAGGCTTCTTCCGGTCAGCATTCTTACAATTATAAGCTAAAAGATTGACCTTACTGTAACTTAGAGGAAAGAAGATTTATTTTCTTAGGGGTTTGGGTTCAGTCCATGTGATTGCAAATTTCAGGGGATAAGGCTGGAAGAGGAGAGAGGGAGAGCACATGGGTTGCGCTCCTCACATCATGAAGGCTAACCGCAAGAGTGAATCAAGGGGAAGAGGAACCAAATATAAGCCCCAAGGCTGCACGCCCAAGGGCCTGCCTTCTCCAGCCACACCCTATCGGCCTAGGCTATTACCCAGACAAATCCATTCCAATGAATTTATTCACTGCTGGGATCATAATCCTCAAGACTCAATTACATCAGTTCTTTTTTTTATTTGTCTCCTATTTATTCTTTCTGGATTCTGTTCCTCTATTTTGATTTTTCTGACTTATTTTGCATTATTGGATATTCTTTCAGTATTCCATTAAATTTTTTCTATTGTGGTTTTGACTATATTTCATTGAATACATATAAAATATATTTGGTAGTCGTTCCAGGTATTACAGCATGCATGCTTAACTTTCATATTATATTTAGAATCAATATTTTCCCCTTCATGTGGACTGTAGAATTCCTATTAACATGAAAGTCCCTTTCATATTCCTCCTATATAGTATATTGGACATATGAGTTACATCTATATTCTTCATGAAAACTGTATCAAACAACACTGTAATTTCTGCTTCTGACTGTCATATGTTTTAAAGAACTTGAGAGACAACAAATACATATTTTATTTATCTGTATAGTTACCATTTCTGTTATTCTACAATGGAATTTGTTCTTTGGTTTATTTCCTTATGTCTGAAGAATTTCTTTAGCAATTTTCTTAAAAGATATTTCAGGGTTATTTTGTATTGCTTTTTCCTTTTTTTTTCAACTCTAAGAACATTTTTAGTTTGCCTTTATTCCCGAAGGAGGTTTTTGTTAGGTATAATATTTTTGTTCGACAGTTTTTATTTTTCTAGCACTTTAAAAATGCTGCTTCACATATTTTTGGCCTCTGTGACATATGATAAGAAATTTTTAGTTATTTAAATAGTTTTCCAGCCAAGCATGGTGGCATATACCTGTAATCTGAGTACTTGGGAGGCTGAGGTGAGAGGATTGCAGGTTTGAGGCCAGCTTCAGCAATTGAGCAAGACATACAGCCACTTAATGAGACCTTGTTTCAAAATAAAAGATAAAGTATGGCTGGGGTATAGTGTAGTTCAGAGGCCCTAAATTCTATCCCCAGTAAGACACAGATACACACACACTCACACTTCTACTCAACTGATTCTGTCTTCGAATTCACAGATTTTTCTCTCTGCCATTTTCACTCTATGAACCCTTCATAAAAAAACAAAGGGTTTTTATTTTAGTTACCTCATTTTTTATTTCTAAAATTATCATAAAATGTCCATATAACATTTGTTTATTTATTCATTCATTTATTTATTGGTTGAGAGTTTCTTTTCCATTCATTTCAAGAGTCTTGTCCTAACTTATTGGAACCTTTCCATAATAGCTACTTTTAAGTCAGTTGGATAATTCCAAAATCTGCCACATCAGTGTTAATATATGCTGTGTTTTTCTATACAAGTTGAAATTGATCTATTTCTTCATATGCTGAGTAATTTGGGATTTTAACCTAGATATTTTGAATATTAAATAATGAGACTCTAAGTCTTATTTTAGTTTGATGGAGAATTACTCAGGAAGGGCAGTCTACAAGCTCTCATGCCTTTCTGGGTTTTGTTATTGTTGTTTTGTCATTTCTTCTTTAACATCTGTTCCATTTCAAAGTCTTTTTAGCACTATTCAGATATATACTCTATATTGTGTCATCCAATAACCAGTCTGGAGCCTGAGTGGTAACATATCAAAGTTCATTTCTCAAAGTAGTCAGAATGCTATCCAGGAATATATTATATAAATTTTGGTTCTGGAAGTTGAAGCCAGAGTCATTCTACCTCTGAGCTACACCTTCAGTCCTATTTAATTTTCATATTATTTATTTATCATTCATTTATTTAATTTGTGGTACTAAGGATTGAATCCAGAGGTATTATACCTCCAAGCTATACCCCTGCCCTTTTATTATTTTTTTGTTTTGAAACAAGGTCTTCATAAGTTGCTTAAGAGTCTAGCTAAATTTCTGAGGCTGATTTGATTTTTCTGTCTCAGCCTCCCAAGTAATAGGATTACAGGTGTGCACCACCACATCTAGATCCCAGTTATATTCATATGCAATTTTGGGGTGAGCAAAGCTTTTATAAAAAAGCTTTATAAAGTGGGCTTTTCTAAAGTCCTCTTTCTCTGCAATCTCCCTGGTGCTTTTGGTTTCCTGAAGCTGGAATGCTCTGGCTTTATTCTCTATTGCACACTCTTGTAACTGTATCCATGCATGAGGTCAAACAGGAAGAAACAGGAAGAAAAGAGCCATTTATGCTCCACCATCTTGGGACCAGAGTTCTATTCCTGGGAGTTTTAGGAATCTGGGCTTTCTGCTGCCATCACTGTCTCCATCAGGAGACCTTTGTTCACTCTGACACATCTCTTTAGGGCTTCTCCTGGAGTTTTTCCTATCCATGTTAATGTTCTCTTCAGAGTTATGATAAGCTCACACCTGGTTGCCATAGCTTCTTAATAGCTCAATCTTGAGCAAGGCTCGGTTGGCTGGAGTCCTGCAATGCAGACCATTCCAAAAGAAGGAATGCATGGCATATCCCACTTTGCATTACGTTATATTCTGGAAATTTGGGGTCCTTTGGGTTTTGCTTTTAATTATAAAGGAAACTTTCTTAGAAACAAAAGGTGGATGGACAGATTGTGATTTCTCAATATTAGCTGAAAAAGCAGTACTCGAGACAACTCATAAGAAATTCATTAACCACATACAAACATTAGTCAGGAAACGGGCTTTGCAAGCTTAGTTACTAAACAGCCTTATGTTCCCTCTCAGCACACAGGTATAGAAACAAAATAAATAAGCCAAAGAGATTTAGGTCTACTATTTTATCTATGAGTAAGGAAGGCTTTAAGACAGATAGTCTTTGCCTACTTCCACCTTGTCTCCCTGGAATTTCACAGGATACATTAACTCTCTAGCTGCCTGAGAAAAAAGTTAAGAACAGTGCTTAAAGGAGCTAAACAAATAGCAAAAATTTAAACTAATGAATAGAGACTATTCATCATTAACCTTTAACACTGCTTTGTACTAAAATAATCTTTATATATGTATTGTATTTTGTAACCTTTACTGTTTTATTAACCCCATTAAATGTCATGGGAAATGACTTTTCTAGTTAAAGATGTACCTTCTCAACCTTTAGAAAAATAAGACTGTAAAAATTCCTGTTCTATATGCCTCACTAAAAAAAAAATAGTATAAAAGATAGCTACTAATAAGCAATAAACAGATATGCTTCTTCACTGCATTCAGTGTGAGCATATTCTTGTGACCTCCTCTCATTCCACACCTATCAAAGGACCCCCAACCCCGCTGTCTGAAGGGCTGGTCCCCCACACCTGGTTTTACTTTATTTTCAGTTCTGATTTTTCTCAATTCATCTGCTACTATTTACTTTTATGGTACTTAAGAACCCAATCCATGCATTTTGGTCCATGTCTGAAGTTTGTATTCAGTGGATAAAGTCAGGTTTCAGTCTATTTACTCTCTTTTCCCCAAATGGGGACTCATGGACTAGTCTTGAGTAGGGGCATACTATAAGAAAAATGGTGATGAAGAAGGATTAATCTTGCCGGTTGATAGTTGTATTTGTGGAGAAAGAGACTGGAGAGAGACAAATAAATTATGTACTTACCAACTTCAGCCATGACAAGTTTTTCTTTTTCTTTTTTTTTTTTTAATTTCTCTTCTTCTTTTTGTGTTGTTAGGGATTGAACCAAGACATTATACATCTGAGCTACATGCCCAGTCTTTTTTGTTTTTTATTTGGAAACAAGGTTTCACTAAGTTACTGAAAGCCTCACTATGTTGCTGAGACTGTTCTCAAACTTGTGGTCCTCCTGTCTCAGCCTCCCATGCACTGGGATTACATTGTGCACCACCACACATTGCCATGGCAAGCTTTGATTTATCCCTTTCTACAAGTTAAAAATTGCTACAAGTTAGCTAGTCAGATTCGAAATAACTGTAACGTCCATATGATAAAATGACTTCTTATCACTGGGGACTTAATTTAGACCAGATCATTCATCCACATACAGAAATAAGAACAGCAGTAGTCAACATGGAATTCAATTTTTAAAGTACCTGTGTTTCACCAGAAAAAAATAAATTCTATTCATTCATTCCCTATGTCTGAGTATTTGAGTATTTTCTAAATAAATCCAAGCACTATAAAAGACTTAGGAAAACTTTCAGTACTGAAATAGTCCATCTCTAAACAAATATCTTGGTACTTAAGCTTAAATTTAAAAATCTAATACACAGCAATAAGAGAAACAAAGGGTACTGTGGACATGACCAAGTGCTCTTTCAACTACATGAGGTGACAGCAATTATGTTTTCAAAATATGTTGTGTCTTAAAATTCACTAAAAGTTAACCTATCATTTGATAGCTATTTATGAGCATTTTGATTAAGGCCCCTATTAGTAAATAGCTATTCAGGTAATAAGCTAAGGATTTGGAACTTCTAAGGTCATTTGCAAGTGTCTATGGCTAGTTCTTGAGATTCATTAACATATGATTGATAAGGATCTTTTTTTAAAAAAAAGTATTTTCTTCCAAAAATTGAATCTGTTACTTAATTCTGAACTCTGGTTTTTAGATACTAGGCACTGGGATAAAATAATGTCTAGAGTCTGCTGTTCTCATTTGATAAGGAGTTCAGTTGAAAATCAGTGCCTGGGAGCCAGGCATGATGGTGCACGCTTATAATCCAAGTACTTGGGAGGCTGAGCCATGGATTGCATATTCAGCCTCTTAGCGAGACCCTCCACAATGTATTAAAACCCTGTTTCCAAATAAAAAATAAATAGGATGGGGTGTGTAGCTCAGAGATAGAATGGTTCTGGTTCCATCCCTAGTATCAAAAAAAAAAAAAAAAAAAAAAAAAAAAAAAAAAAAAAAAAAGTCAGTGCCTGAGCCAGAGAAGATACTCCACATTGAGTATTAAATTCAATCACTTTCTAAAAAGTTTAATTTCTACACAAGCTCCATGTTGACCATGTACCTCAGCATAGCCTCCGGTTACCACCTCATTCCAAACTCTGAAAATAACAGAAACTATTCACATTTATTATATGAAGTGTACTTTAAAAATGAGACACAAAGAAAACCTCTGTGTACCCATTTTTCCAATTCTTTTCTTTGTTTGTGTGTTAAAACATCTGAGAGTCTAAAGTAAAAATATCCAGTAACTTTTTCATTGCTTCCTTTTCTACTGGTCTCATGAAATTAAAAATAATAATAATGATTCAAGTTAGAACAATGTTAGTATAACAATCATAGGCTAAGATAAACAACAACAAAAAAGAAGACAAAACATCTATTTAATGAATACTGTCAACAAATATACTAGTTGTTTTATGTACAGTCTCTCACTCCTCACAGTAAGTATAATAATGAATATAATTCTACAAGTAAAAATATCATTGTTATAAATTAGTAAAACTACCATGGAGATCAGTATGAGGATTCTTCAAAATACTAGAAATGGAACCACCATATGATCCAGCTATACCACACCTTCATGTCTTTCCAAAGGAATTAAAGTTAGAATACTATAGTGATATGTGCATAGCCATGTTTATAAGCAGCACAATTCACAACAGACAAATTATGGAACCAACCTAAGTGCCCATCAACCAATGGATAAAGAAAATGTTGTATATATACACAATGGAATTTTACTCAGCCATAAAGAACAAAATTATGCCATTTGAAGCCAAATGGATGGAACTGGAAAATATTATGCTAAGTGAGATCAACCTGTCTCAGAAAGTCTAGGGTCATATGTTTTCTCTCATATGTTGAAGCTAAAACAAAAATAGGAAGCAAAATGGACTTTAGTCAAATGAGGAGAGAAAACAGAATCATGGGAAGGGGTTGGGAAATGGAAGAAAGGAGGGGAACAAAAAGATTGAGGAACAGAATGGTTCAAATAATATTACATCCATACAAGGTTTCACTGTAAATGTTACTCACATGTACGGGGAGGGAGGATGGGAGGTGTAGGAGATGGGGGATATTAGGAAGGAAACACACCAAGTGAGCTGTGCATGCATGTTTGTATCACTTTGAATCTTACTAAGATGTATAATCACATTACACTAATAAGAGTATAAAAATGATACTGAAACTTAAATGAGATATCAGCTAGTAACTGAAGTCCTATAATATGAATGAGATATTAGTGAGAAGTCAAACTATTCACGTTCAATTTTCTTAGCAGCAATTAAAAAGCAAAACATCCTACAACTTGGCGATATCTTGTGAATACAACTCTACAAACACAGCCTACTTCTTCAGCCAATGTTCCATGTGTAACATATTTTCTAGATGTGATTTTATTCCTTAAAGCTTTTCTCATAGAATCCAGATCACTTTTGTGATGTTGCTCAGAATAGGAGATACAGCCACTCAGCAAGAAGCTTCCAGAGATCTTACTTCTTTTATGCACAAGCAAGCAAAATGGATTTGAACAACAGGTGGGGCTAGTTTTCTTTACAACAGCACTCAGAAGGATGCAGATTCTCTCTGCAAGTCTGACTTCTCCAAAGGGCACCAAGCTTCGTCACAGCCCTCAGTGGCAGCAATAGGAGCACCTAAATTCTGCAGCCTTCTAAAATCCATATTGAATAGGAACTTCAAAACTCGGGATCATATTTCTAAAAGTAGAAAACTATACAGGAATAATTAATGGTCAATGCAAACATTTCCTGAACTGTCTTAAGTTTCTCTAATTCCTATGGAAAACAAAATAAAATGAAACAAGATAATCACCATGGTGTATGTTCTTGTCACTTGTCCGCTCCTTCTGTTTACAGCAGCATTTGCAATCAAAGCACAAACTTGGTTTGCTCACTTAACTGTGAAGAAGGTTGCTGCCACATTGTAAATGAAGACCCCACAACACAGAACCTAGATACTGTCCTGCAGGCCTTACACATATGGATGCAGAAAGGAGAAGGGAAAATTAGTCAAGTGCCAGGGACAATTGCTTGGAGCAGATGGCAGAAAGAACCTTTCAGATGCAATGACTTGCAGGACCAAGCACCAAGGTTAAGTCATTCTACAAGAACTAAGCAGTTGTTGCTATTATTCCATCCAGCAGAGATTTTAGTTATATGGTCCCAAAAATTAAAGAATTGGGAAAGAATGATGATTGGTTAATTTTGTTTTAGACACTTGCATTTTATTTAAAAATGATGTACTGACTAGAATTTTGCTCTTCAAAAGGAGAGATGCTCAGAGTATTTCATTTGATTGTTTATGCTCCCTGACAACTTTAATGTTACATGATGCTCAAGTGTGACAAAGGAACACTGGGGGCTTTATCTCAATGAAAGTATTGTCAACTCTCAATGGCTTAATCCATAGATTAGTGGAGGGAATCAAAGAATCAAGATAAATTCTACATATTATCATACTCAAAGTGGGATTCAGAGAGATGTTATTTCCTTTCTAGTTATGGAGTACTCTTTAGTGGGTTTTAAAAAAGCATTCTCAATTGTCAATGCATATTTTATACATGGAAGAGGCTGAGTAAAGGGATAGAGTTTAAAAGCTGGAGAAGTTGCTAAAATAATATAATTTATACTTTAGAAGTAAGGATACCACCAGGTTGACATTAAGATCAATGTCTAGCCAAAATCTGTCCTTGTCTTCAAGTTAATTCTTATCCTATGGAAAACACATAGCCAAATTCCTATACTGGTGCCATTTTGACACTTCCAAACTTGATGTTTCAAAACTTATCATCTGATGACATAGGTCTCCATCCTAGGAAATCAACAATATAACATCAGTAATATAAACAGGGCTGCTGTTTGGATTTACTCATACTATCTGAGAATTATATTCTGAAATGTATCTGTGAGTCAAAGTATAGACATATATTTATTAAAGTAGTAAATGCTATAGTTAATGATGGCTGTAAAAGCTATTTTAAAATAATGTAAAACTTATTAAGGATTTTCAATATAAATAAGTAGGAAAATAGATTAATAGTTACAATGAATATAAAGTGGGTTATATAACTTCAAAAAAGAGAGTAAATAAATATTCATCAAATTTTATAATAGTATATTGCCAAATAATAGATTATATCATAATTTTAAAGTTTATAGATATTTCGTGAAGTAGCATTCATAATTTTAAACACAATTACCTTGAAAATTGCACTCAGTTATTAAGTATTTTACAGCACTTATATCATGACATTTCTCAAGAAAAATTCCTGATTTGGAATTCTTCACATATGTAAGTATAAATTAATAATGGCAGAATGTTAACTTCATAACTCAAAATTTCATTAGGAGAAACTCAAAAACTATGCATAACATTTAAATAATGTTTAATCTAGACATAATAAAGAATATGAAAAATGCAAAGAAAAATGTGTTAGAAAAAAATGAGGTATGCAAACAATATTTCGTTTACTATAATCAAATTTGAATACAACAGCCTTTGATAGAATGATTTAGAAGATATTTCTTTGAGTATGTGCATGCACGCTATTAGGGATTGAACCCACAGATATTCTATCTCTGAGCTACACTCCCAGCCTTATTTTATTTTAGTTTTGAAACAGGGTCTCACCAAGTCACGGGGGGTCTTGCTAAGTTCCTGAGGCTGGCCGTGAGCCTGTTATCCTCCTCCTGTCTCAGCATTCTAAGTACTGGAATTATAGGTATGTACCACCATGCCCAGCTAGAAGATATTTCTTTAAGATATTGTGTCAATGAAGGTGAAAGTTTAGAAAAATATTGCTGAAATTATTACTATTATAGATGGATGCTATTTTCAGGAATTGATACCATTTCTAAGTTGATGTACCTAAATTATGAATCTTGATATGAAATTATTTCTGTTCAAATAAAGTATGTTTACTGAAAAACATTCAGTTAGATATGAAGAGGAAGGTTAGTGACAAAATTCAGTACCAATTGAAAAATGATCATCTTTTTAATATTGTAAATATACAATGTTCCCATCTCTACTGCAGAAATACTCTAGCAACTTACCATGGTAGAAAAAAAATGTGATTTTGCACTAGAACGTCAGTCTTTTGAAACTTAAAATATTTAGAAGAAACCGGAATTGTTAATTTTTAAATAAAATTTTAGCTTTTATCCCAGAAATTCAACTTCATCAACCCTACATTTACTTCAGCTAGACACTTAATATTCTACTATCCAGTATACCACTATAAAGTGACCTGAATGCGAATTCCAAATAAAAATAAAATAATGCAAAACTCTAAAGTGGTTTTAGAAAATATGTAGGCAAATTAAACCGATGAGAAACTGAGTTAAAAATCAAACACTAAATGCTGAAGCTGATGCCATCATTCAGTGCTTTAAAATCCCTATCTTCTTCACAATTGAAAGTTATTTTGGAAATTCTTATACATTTTTCCATTGAACCATACACCAAGTATATCAGAAAAATGTTTTAATTCTGAGATGCATAGACTTGATTCCTTTGTCTTTTATCAGAAGAATTCAACCACATTCATGAATAGCAAGGTCACCCCATATTGACAAATATAGGTCATTTGTATAGTTTATCTTACAGTCATCAGAGGCATGTTCTTTAGGATTATAGTGAAAATTAATAAATTAGAAACATAACAATAGCATCCAAAAAGTGATTTTTTAAGATGAGAGAAAAATATATAACTTTTTTGGCGGGGGAGTACTGGGGATGGAACCCAGGAGCTTCCACCACTGAAATACATCCCCAGTTCTATTTTTATTTATTTATTTATTTATTTATTTATTTATTTATTTATTTATTTATTTATTTATTTATTTATTTATTTTTGGAATGGAGTCTCGCCAAGTTGCCGAGGCTGACCTCAAACCTGCTATTCTCCTGCTTTAGACTTCCAAGTCCTGGGATTACAGGTGTGTCTCACCACATCTGGCTTACCTCTTGATTTTTTAAGACTGGCTGATTTCACTTGGTATTATGGTCTCTAGTTCTAACCAGTTTCCTACGAATTACATAATTTAATTCTTTCTGGTTGAGTAAAACTCCACTGTATGTGTATAACACATTTTTATCCATTCATCTGTTGACAGACACCTAGGTTGGTTCCATAATTTGGATATTGTGAATTGTGCTGCTATAAATAGGGTTATGCATGTATCACTGTAGAACTCTAACTTTCTTTGGAAAGATACTGAAGAGTGTATATCTGGGTCATATAGTGGTTCTATTCCTAGTCTTTTGAGGAACATCTATATTTATCTCCATAGCAATTGTAATAATTTGCAATCCTACCAATACTGTGTAAGAGTTATTATTTCCTGACATCCTTGCCAGCATTTATTATTGTTTGTATTTGTGATGATTGCTATTCTAAATGGAGTAGTTCTGATTTGCATTTCCCTAATTGTTAATGATGTTGAACTTTTTTTTTTCATATATTTGTTGGCCATTTGTATTTCTTCTTTTGAAAAGTTTCTATATGAAAAGGGACTTCATGATAATAAGAAGACCAATAGAATACTGGAAAAGAAAAAAGGGAAAGGATGAAAGAGAGGTGTGGGGGTGGGGGGAGAAATGGCTTAAGAAAAAAAGATCAAATAATAATTGTGTCCATATATTAAGGTATCATTAACAACCTTATGGTATGTATGGGGAGGGAGAAGGAGGGTAAGATGATGGGGTTAGGTGGGAACCACACCAAGAGATGTTGAGTGCATATATGAATGTATCACTTTGAATCTCACTATGATGAATAATCATATTGCACTAATAAAATTCTAAAAGAAATAAGCTGGACATATTGTGAATGCTAGTTCATTAAGAACCATAATTTAGAGGTCATTGTTTACTAACAAGCATAACAAAATAACAAAAAAAAGTAAAACTATACACAAAAGGAAAAAATCCTTTGTTAAACAACTACAATCTGGGGTTTGTTACTGCAATCTAGTACTGATAAAAAGTACAGGATCAGTTTAAGTTCATATCTTTCAGGGAATGCTATGTCTTAAGGTAAAAAAAAATATTTAATATCAACAGTTCCCTCTAATAGTAAAAATTCAGTTTGATTCTTCTGCTAAATTAAAATAGCAATTAATTACACTATAATTTTAGTGTACAGAACTTGACCAATATGCTGACATCTCTCTTGATTTAACTCTCTACCTATTCATCTTTTTATCTGGAAATATACATATAAATATATCACAGGAGTTTATGTATCTAATGCTAATTTGTGAGTCTTTCTGTGTAGTTTGACTTGAGAATTTCTTTTATTTTACTAATTTAGTGTATGGCTTAAATTGTTTTTGTAAAACAATATAGTAAATTTTCAAGGCAGGCAGGCAGGCAGGTAGGCAAAAATGCCAACATGGTAAGGTTAATTCTGAGGTGGAAATATAGATTCACTATATTTTAATCTATGTAGATTTGAGTATTTCTTAACATTTAAAAAAGTAAAATGTTCTATCAAATTCAGCAGAGAAATACAAAATGAAAAGTGACAGTTTTTATGTCTTCCAACATCACATTTTCAGTCCCCAGAAGTAATCACTGTTGTGTATACTCTTCCTTCTAGAAATTTTACATGTATGTCATCCTTCAATATCAAAGGGGGACTGGTCCTGAGATTGCACCATACACACCAAAATCCATCTGTGATAAAGTGCCTTGTATAAAATTTGTGTGTAACATATGCACATCTTCCTATATATTTTAAATAATCTCTATACTACTTATAATACCCAAAACAATGTACATGATATGTAAATAGTTGTTTCACTTTATTGTTTAGGGACTATAGACATGAAAAAAAGTCCATGTATGTTCAGACATAATTTTGATTTATTCCAAATATATCCCAGGCTAGGTTGAATTGATGGATACAGAACCCATGGGAAAAAAAGAGCTGATTGCACAGCTGTAGATACAGATGTATCTTTTTTTTTTATACAAGCAGGATCAAACAATTCTTAAATTTTTCCTAAACAAGCTAAAAACATTATAGGAACTGAATTTGTTTACCATTCCTTTTTTACACTTTTTGGATTATTTTCACTCACAGCTTTGATGAGATTCTGGAAAATTCCTTTTGCTTTGTAGGAGGTAATATGCATGTTAAAGGTGGTTTTTATTTCTTGGTCTTTTTGTAACTGACTCTCCATTCAGATTTTCAGTTCGTTCTTGATTTCATCATTCTGAATCATTGATGCCAGACTTCTGGGTCCCACGGGAGTCTCAGAGATGCCAATTAGCTTGGTAAAGATGGAAAATCAAGTGCTAGGCAATCTTAATTTAATATATCTCCTTTGGCTTCCAAGGCTGTTTCCCAACCATCTTCCAAAATACACAGGGCATTATGTAAGATTAGTTCCATTCATGATAACTCCATGCCAAAGCACATTAGAACAGCAGATTGCTGTAACCTCCCTTCATTCCTTTGTTCTCCCCTCCCTTTTGCAGACTACATGGTTTCCCCATCCACTACTCAAAACTTAGAATTGTAGTTCCAAGACTTGGGCTCATTTTTATCTGTTTTTCTGAGTCCAGTGGCTTCCTTTGGAACTTTCCATTTACTCCCTTTAGTAGAATGGGAAAGCTTTTCTAGTTTAGTAGGGTTAAAAGTATGAGGTGATTGCTCTTCCTATTTAAGAGGTTTATGGAATGGAAGTTCTCAATTGGAATGAAATTACTGTAGTAGGCTAGATCACAGCCTGCAGCAGAAACTACTCAAAAAACTGCTCAGGAGTGACAGTCTGTGTGTAACAAGGAAGCAGAGCATCATTCCCAGAGATGACTTGAAAGGTCCATCAAAAATAGATGGTATCTGGTGCAATGTCTTCATTGCACAGTAAGTGTTCCATCCTACCTCCCACAAGTACTTGGTTCTATGTCTCGGATCCAAATACACCCAGTGGTATTCCATTCCAAGTAGGGGACCAGGTTAGTGTCAAATCGGTGGTGGCTACAAGATCACTTGTTTATAGCTAATGTTCTGGAGAAAGTCTAATAGTAATCCAAAACTACACTCTTCTATCAGAGTCTTTGATTTCCTAATTAAGCAAAGCTCAAGAATCTTGCCTCAAGCATTTTCCTTCTTCCAGAGAAATCTGAGTGTTTGTCTGTCCACTTAAAAGAACTCTCTCCATGTGCCTTTGGGATATCAGAACAAATGGTTCTCTCTCTCTGGGTCAAGGCACAGCTTCTGTTTCCTCAACATTTCCTCTAGCAACCTGGAAGGACTGGAGTAGCTCCTGTTTTGCAATTCCTTAGCTGGTTACCAGCAAGCTCACCCTGACAATTAAAATGCCAAGACTGGTTTCTGCAGAATAGCTTGGAATGCTTTGCCCTGCTGCTGGACCAGGAATAAATGCACTGCCAGCCAAAGGTAGAACAGTCGTCCATCATGTTCACTTGCAGCTGTTACTGAATTTGCTCACTGCCTTTCCTGCAAATTCCAGGGTTTTCCTTTGCTGCACTATAAATCAAGTTTTATTCCAATTTGCTGAAATTTATGCTTTCCATATCTTAAAGAAAAGTTGGGAAACTCCATGTCTTATAACATCCCTCTACTCTTTTCCTTTAGCCATTTCTTTAACTATGTGACCAAGAAAACAGAGCAATGTGATTCTGAAGGAATTCGAAGAGAAATATCAGGTAGCATGTGTAAAATTTGATTATATAACTGAAATCAGTTAAAATGTTCCAAATGTATGTTCTAAAAGATTCCATAAGATGTGGCCGAGCTAAAGATCCAAGTCCCTTGATATACACAACTATAAATGATTTTCCATCATTAAAATATGTGCATAATTATATGCATATGCATCTGCCTCAGTATGGTAAAAAGTATAGAGTACACATCTAACAAGATAATCCAAAAGGTTGTACCGAAATCAATTTTGAAAGCTATGCTCCCATGCACATTAAGTTGTAATTTTGTTAAATATTATTGTTGAGTTACAGTGGTAACAACAATTTGCACAGACTCTTTGGTTCAATGGTTAAATGAATTAAAACAAAATATTCAACCATTGAGATATTATGGATTCATTAATTTCCTACATAAAAGTATTATATCAGGTATAGTAAAAATATATATGTGATTATAAAGTCTAGAGCTACAAGTATTTCTTAAATTGAGTACTGACACACAGGACACAGAAATTTAGCCAAATAATACATCAATATATTTTTCAGATAAATACTGTCCTATTAATATAAAGAGTTCCTCCCCCCTGTTTTAAATACATTACATTGGCTTTTAGAATTAATTTAATATATTCAAGTTTGAATATACTCTAGATATAAAGTATATGGAGGCTTTCTGACACTAGATGTACCTCTAAATGGCAATGTTTCTGATTACAGATATATTACAGAGATATCTGCATATTTGTCTTTTGTTAAATAAATAATCTGATGTTAAGGTTAACACAAAGGGAGATATAAAGGCTCTGTTAATGTGACTGACGGGCTATCTGAAAGAAGTACTATGCACTTGATATGTTAATTAATAAGTGATTTTGAATGAATTAGATTGTGTCAAAAGATTCAGGGTGCTGTCCAACTTAAGCAATGACTCAAGTGAAAAACTCTCTCTTCACCTAATTTCCAACAATGAAATTCACAGGTACCTTTTGCATAGAGTATTTAAAGTCTATAAATAACATTCATAAAATTAAATATCTTTTAGCATATATGATTTAAAGTAGTGTTTATAAAGGTATTGTTGCTTAAGACTTGATATAACAATAACAAAAATACAAGTAAGGTTCTATTTACAATGATGCTCAGACCCAAGAACATATTAAAGTAATAACTCCAATCACTCCCGTCTCCAATATCCTTCACAGTGCCATTACTTACCCAGAAGACCAGGCAAATAGGTTAATTTATGGATAAGGAAAAAGCAAAGAAAAAAAAGAAAGTTAACTGTATTTCTTCTATGTTGAACAATTAATTAAAATAATACCAATGAGTATTTATTTACATTTTATTTTAATTCAAGTCCTTAAGTGTATATAGTGAGGTTATAAGAGTTTGGATTAATAAAATATATAGAGAGCAACAAATACATTTTTATGATTCTGATGGTTTTCAAGTATCTTGCAATGTCTTAAAGCAATGTATGTTCACATGACTGGTTGCATTTGTAACTTTTTAGTTGATTGAGCTTTTTAAACCATACTTTTCCAGAAAATATAAATTTTGAAAAATTTATTAGAAAATTTGTGGTAAAATGCAGTGCTATTTAAGTGGTGATTTTATCATGTAACACAATATCAACAATAATTATGGACTTTTTTCTCTAAAGCAATCAACTTAACATTTCTTGAGATAAGGCATTATACTAGTTACCTTAAGAGAGTCAAAGAAATTCATGAGAATTCATCTTTCTCTGTTTCAATTTATGATCTCAATGTGGAAAATAAAAATATTTATATAAAAATCACTTACAATTTAAAGCAATATATAATATATTACAAATAAATGGATGGGCATTAAAGCATTATAAAAGTTTATAAATTATGCCTCCTTAACAATATTTTCTAGAGTCAAAAGTGAAATACAAAGATATTTAGAAATACAAGTAATTGCTTCCTAGACAATGGAACATTTATTATAAATTGTCTTTGGATGGAAGGGGATCTTGTGGAGGTCAAAGAAATTAAACTTGAAATAACCAAAGGATATTGTTGTGTTTTTACCAAATACAAAGTATGGTTTTATTAGAAAATTAATAAGATGATAACATGGACTGAATGAGCTTCTGATGTTGGAAACAAAACAAGAAACTATCTCCAACTCAGTCTTATACTGAAGGTCTTTACCACAGTGAAAAGCAAAAGAAAGAAGGAAATATATAAAGACTATTAAAAAAATCTATCCAGCCAGGCGTGGTGGCACATGCTTGGGATCCCAAAATTTGGGAGGCTGATACCAGAGGTTCCGGGTTTGCGGCCAGCCTCAGATACCTAGTGAGGCCCTCCACAACTTAGGGAGACTCTGTTTCAAAATGAAGAGTAAAAAATAGCGCTGGGGGTATAGCTCAGAGGTAGAATGTCCCTGAGTTCAATCCCCAGTACCACAAAAACAAAAACAAAAACCTATTCACTACAGTGAAGAAGTGAACTTAGCAAGGTTGCTGGCTAAGTCAATATACAAAAATCATTTGCATTTCATATAATAGCAATAGAAATTAGGATAAAGTAAAAACACCATTTAGCAAAACACCAAAAACATCAAATACCCAGATATAAAGCTAATACAAATTCATTAAAATCTATGCTACAAAACAGAAAACATGTTGTAAAAAAAAAAAAAAAAAAAAAGCTAAATAAATACTAATGTGAAAAGAGCCCAAGTTGGCGGCTGAGTGAAACACCTCTCCTCAGGTGCTGTGAAGGTTGAATGAAAACTGCCATAAAAGCAGCTTCTTGACATAAGAAAAACAGCAGCAAAAAAGTGAACAATATAATGCAAATTGAAGCACTGCTGAACAGAATCCAGAAAGTGGACCAGGGAGAGTGAAGGAGTCCACGCACATGGCAGTGGCACATGCCTCAGAGTGATGGCTGCCATTGAGCCAGCCACTCAGAGCAGGGTCTAATAGCACTGAGCCAACTAACAAACTCCTACATACCTAGCAACCAGATGTGAAGTAAATGACCCCAGAACTCCACACCCTCATCAGGTGATGTATCCCTGCACCATCAACAGTGACCAAAATGCCTGGGATGACCAGCTTAAGCCCATGGCAGGGACACCCCAGCTCAACTCTCCCTCCGGAGCCAGAGCAACACTCAATTGCACTGTAAAGCTGGAATCAAAACTGCCATAAAAGCAGCTTCATGACTGAAGAAGAAAAAGCAGCAAAAAAGTGAACAAAGTAATGAAAATTGAAGCACAACTGAACAGAAACCAGAAAGTGGACCAAGGAAAGTGAAGGAGACCATGCACACCACGGCCAGGCCACCATTGAACCAAGTGCCCAGAGCAGGGTCATCTAGCACTGAGACATCTAACAACCTCCTGCATACCCAGCGACCAGTCACTTACTCCACAGTAAGTGACTCCAGAACTCCACACCCTAATCAGGTGGCATATCCCCACATGATCAACAGTGACCAGAAAATGTGGGACAACCAACTTAAGCCTGTGGTGGGAATACCTCAGCTCATCTCTCCCTCCAGAGCCAGTGCAGCACTCAATTATAAGTTAACTGCACTCTCATGGGGACCCTGTGCAAACAACAGACTCTGTCTCCTGCCCTTCTAGTGATTAGGTAGGAGCAGAAGTGCTGGAGGGACCCAGAGCACACAGGGCATAGAGACCTTACAGGCACCCTGGAAAATGCCCCACATTTAGACTGCACTCCTGCCACCAGCAAAGGCAGAGAAAGAGATGCAGACAGGGCTTATGGAAAGCATGGAGCCTCCAGCTTACACCAGGTAAAGGACCCAATGACGTCCCCCTGCGTACAAAGACAAGAGAGGCACAGCGACAGGCACTGTGGAGAGTTCAGAGACACAAGCGTGCAGTGGGAGAGGCACCAGCAGAACTCTGTGCCTGTACTGATGTAGAGAGCAAATAAGAATGCCTGAAACGTTGTTGAAAAGCTAATATAGTGAGCAGATGTTTATAAGCTGAAAATATCCATGCAGATCCAAAAAGACTGCAGAGGCCAAGTCGGCTCTGTACTTACATACTTGCAGGGTTTATGTTTTTGTTTCTTATTGTTTTATTATTTTTACTCTGTTTTTGTTTTGAATCACTTTGTTTTATTTATGTTTTTTGGATGGTTGATTGCTTTTTTATTTTTTACTCAGTTGTCAGCTCTCCTTCTCATCCCTTTTACAAGCTTCCTTCCCTCTCTCCTATTTATATACTTCTCAACACTCTTTTTCTCTTTTATTTTTCCTTTTTTCCCTGTCTCATATCAAGACCATTTTATACCACTACACCTAAATACTCTACATTGACTACCAGAATACCCCCACATATCCACTGTCTCTAATCTTTACCATATATCACCTTAACACACTCAAACTCTTATTCCACTGGATCATACCCTCTACTTTACCCTATTCTTGCATTCATCACTGTGATTTCTCCCTAAAGGCAACAAAAGTAAAAGGCCAAGTGACAGTTAGAGGCAAACCAATGAGAACCACTCCAGACCTCCCAAAGCAAGTCATAAAAGCCAGGAGGGGTTGGAGCAACGCATTCCAAACTCTGTAAGAAAATAACTTGCAACCAAGATTTTCCTACACAGCAAAACTCTCTCTCAAAATTGACAGGGAAATAAAAACCTTCCATGACAAAAGAAACTGAAAGAATTTATGTCTTCCAAACCAGCACTAGAGAAAATCTTCAAAGAGATTAACTCAAAGAAGAACTAACAACTAAACATCAGAACCAGAGAAACAACAATTCCCAGGAAGCAAACATCTAGGTAAAGAATAACAAACATTACCTAAAACAGAAGTCAAAACTCAAAATGTTAGGAAATAAAAATCATCTCTCAATAATTACACTGAATATAAATGGCCTCAACTCCCCCCCAAAAAGGCACCAGGTGACAAAAATGTATTAAAACCCATAATCCATCTCTATGCTGCCTGCAAGAAACACCTTACAAGCAAAAATTCCCACAAACTAAAGCTGACAGGCTGGAGTAAGGTAATCCATGCCAATGGAAGTCTAAGACAAGTAGGAGTAGCAACTATGATATCGAATAAATTAGACTTCAAGCCTTAGCTTATCAGCAGAGATGAAGCAGTCATTTTTTACTAGTAAAAGGAACAATTCAACAAGCAGAAATAACAATTGTCAACATTTATGCCCCAAACACAGGTGCAGCCACTTTCATAAAACAAACTCTTCATTATATAAAGTCACATATAGATCCCAATACAATAACACTGTGAGACTTTAATACTCCTCTCACATCACTAGAATGATCTTCTACTCAGAAGGTCAGCAAAGATGCCTCAGACCCACAGAATATCCTGCCCAATTACAGCTGAATTCACATTTTTCTTAGCTGCCCATAGAACCTTCTCCAAAGAGACCACATTCTGGGCCACAAAGCAAGCACTGGCAAATTCAAAAAATGTAACATAATTCTCTGTGTCTTTTCAAATCACAATGAAATGAAACTAAAAATCAACTCTAAGAAGATCCAGAGTAACCATGTAAACACATGGAGACAGAACACCATACTGCTGAATGAAGAATAGGTCATAGAAAAAGTAAGGGGAGAAATTTTAAAAATTCCTAGAAACCAATTAAAACAGGGACACAACATATCAAAACCTCTGGGACACCTTAAAGGCAGTACTAAGAGGAAAATTTATAGCACTGAGTGCCCACATAAGAACAGAATACCACCAAATAAATAACTTAATGACACAGTTCAAAGTCCTTGAAAAACAACAGTGTAACCCCTAAAGCCAGTAGAAGACAGGAAATTATGAAAATCAGAGAAAAATTAATGTAGAGATTTAAAAAAATACAGAAAATCAACAAAATGAAAAGCTCATTTTTTGAAAAAATAAACAAGACAGATAAACCACTAGCCAATCTAACTAAAGGAAAGAAAGAATCAACCCAAATTACCAAAATAGAGATGAAAAAGGTGATATTACCACCAACACTGTGGAAATTCAGAGAATCATCAGAAACTACTTTGAAAAACTATTCTCTAACAAAATGGAAAATCTAGAAGAAATTGACAAATTTCCAGACACATATAACTTCCTAAATTGAGTCAAGAAGATATAGAAAACTTAAACCAACCAATAGCAATCAAAGAGAAAGAAACAGCAATAAAGAGTTTACCATCAAACAAAAGCCCAGGGCCAGATGATTTTCCAAGTGAATTTTTTTTTTCAGTACTGAAGATTGAACCCAGGGGCATTCTACCTCCAAGCTACACCCCCAGTCCTATTTTTAATTCTTTGTACTTTGAAACAGGGTCTTACTAAGTTGTGGAGGTCCTCACTACGTAGCTGAGTCTGGCCATGAACCCGGATCCTCTGGTCTCAGCCTGCCAAGTACTGGGATTACAAGTATGTGCCACCACGCCCAGCTCCAAGTGAATTTTATAAAACCTTTATAGCAGAGCTAATCCCAATACTCCCCAGAATATTCCATGAAACAGAAAGAAACAGGACTCTCCCAAAAACATTCTATGAAATCAATATCACATTAATACTAAAGCCAAATAAAGACAGCTCAAGAAAAGAAAACTATAGGCTTATATTGCTGATGAACTTAGATGTAAAACTGTTAAACAAAATACTAGCAATACACATTCAAAACCACATTAAGAAAATTATACACCATGACCAAGTCAAATTCATCCCAGGGATACAAGGCTGGTTCAACATATGTAAAACAATCCATGTAATTCATGACACAAACAGAATCCAGGACAACAATCACATGATCATCTCAATAGATGCTGAAAAAGCATTTGACAAAATCCAACACCCATTCATGCTAAAAGCACAGCAGAGAATCAGAATAGAAGGAACATACCTCAACCTCATAAAGGTAATATACAATAGGCCCACAGCCAACATCATATTAAGTGGGGAAAAACTGCAAGAGTTCCCACTAAAAACAGGAACAAGACAAGGATGTCCATTATCACCACTTCTGTTCAATATAGTACTTGAGACTCTAGCCAGAGCTTAATAAGGCAAGGGAAGGAAATAAAAAATATAAAAATAGTAAAAGAAGAACTAAAACTATCCCTTTTTGTAGATGACATGATACTATACTTAGAAGACCCAACGAACTCTACCAAAAAACTTATAGAACTGATCAACAAATTCAGCAAAGTGTCTGGATACAAAATCAATCTTAAAAATCAGAAGCTTTCCTGTATGCCAACCACAAATCCACAGAAAAAGAAATCCAGAAAACAATTCCACTCATGATAGCACCCCAAAAAACAAAATACTTAGGAATAAACCTAACCAAGGAGGTTAAGACTTCTATAAGGAAAACTATAAAAATTTGAAAAAATAAATCGATGAAGACCTTAGAAAATGGAAAGATCTTCCATGCTCTTGGATAGGCAGAAAAAAATCATCAAAATGGCCATCTTCCTAAAAGTTATCTACAGATTCAATGCAATACTCATTAAAATACCAAGGTTACTCCTCACAAACATAGAAAAATCAGTCCTTCAATTCATTTGGAACAAAACAAAGCCCAGAATAGCCAAAGTAATTCTGAGCAATAAGAGCCATGCAGGAGGCATCATAATACCTGTCTTCAACTATGAGGAAATATTCAACATTAGTAGCAATCAGAGGGATGCAAATCAAAACTACCTTTAGATTTCACCTAACCCCAATCAGAATCACAATTATCAAAAACAGGAACAACAGCAAATTCTGGCGAGGGTGTGGAAAAGTGGGAACCCTAATACATTTTTAGTGGGATTGCAGATAAGTGCAACCACTTCAGAAAACAGTATGGAGGATGCTCAGACGAATGGGAATGAACCTACCATATGATCCAGCAGTACCAGTTCTGGGTATCTACCCAATTGAATGGAAACCAAACTATTAAACTGATGCATGTGTATCTATGTTTATAGATGCACAATTCACAATTGCCAAACAGTGGAAGCAGCCAAGATGTCCATTGACAGATGAATGGATTACAAAATTATGGGATATGTACACAATGGAATTTTACCCAACAATGAAGAAGAACAAAATCATGTCATTTTCAGGTAAATGGATGGAACTGGAAAATATTTTGTTAAGTGAGATTAGTCAGTCACAAAATGTAAAAAATTGTATGCTCTCCCTAATATGCAGAGGCTCGAAAGAAAGTGGGTTATAAGAGGGACTCTAGATTAAGATGGAGAAACCTTAGATGAGCAAAGAAAGTGACTTAACTGAAGCTGATGAGGGTGGGGAGGGAAACACCCTAATGCACATGATGTACATTCACAAACATATCAAAGTCGATCACTGAACTGAACATGAAAAAGAGGGAACGGGAGGGAATGGGGCGGGAATTGGGGAAGTGTTAAATGAGAGATGTATGCATGTATGCCTTTACCCACTTCTACCTCACACAGATGTATGATTACAATGCACCAATAAAAAATAATAAAAAGAAAACAGAAAATTTACATAAAAACAAAAATAATAGCCAAGACTATTTGAATATGTAAAAGAAAGTTGGAAGAGTTTGATAAGTAAAGATAGGAAAACGGACCAAAGGAACATAACAGAGATCAGAAATAGATCTATAAGTATATAGTTTTCTATAGAGTTACTCCTGTGCCAGGGTCCAGCCCTCGAGGCAGTGTGGTCGGGGGTCCTTCGATAGGTGTGGAATGAGACGAGTTTGTGAGAATACGCTCACACCGAATGCAGTGAAGAAGCATATCTGTTTTATTGTTAGTTGCTGTTTTATACTATTTTTTTTTTTGCAATGAGGCATATAGAACAGGAATTTCCACAGACCTGTTCCTCCAAAGGTCATTCTCAACCAGTCAAGGTTACAACACATATATAAAAATTTTTTAATACATAAAAATTCTTAAAAATACAACATGTATATAAAAATTATTTTCCATTAGTTTAAATCTTTACAATTTGTTTAGCCCCTTTAAGCAGTGTTCTTATCTTATCTCAGGTAGCTAGAGGGCTAATGTATCCTGTAAAATTCTAGGGAGACAAGGTGAGAGTGGCCAAAAGAATGTTTGTAATAACTATTTAGATAAACTTGCAAAGCCTGTTTCTTGACTAATGCTGGTAAGAGGTTAATGAATTGGGTTGTCTCGAGGCATTGCTTTTTTAGCTAAGAGATCAGTATCTGTCAGGCCACATGTTTCTAAGAAATTTTCCTTCATAATTAATGTAAAAGCAAAACCCAAAGCACCCAAAATTTCCAGAATATAATAATGCAACGTGGTATATGCTGCATATTCCTCCTTTTGGAATCATCTGCCTTGCAGGACTCCAGTAGACTGAGCCTTGCTCAAGATCCAGCTATTAAGGAGCTGTGGCATTCCTGGAAATCAATGATAGTCTTCAATAGTCAAACTATATCTACTCATTTGATGCTGAACACCTAGATTGGTTTCATAATTTGGCTATTGTAAACTGTAGTATTGTAAATTGTTTACAAGGATATGCATGTATTAATATAGTATTTTGACTTTAATTTTTTGGAAAAATACTGAAAAATGGTACATCTGGATCACATGATGGTTCCATTCTGTGTCCTTTGAGAAACATCTATAAGCCAGGTGTCGTGGTGCATGTTTGTAATCCCAGCATTTGGGAGGCTGAGACCAGAGGATCCGGGTTCGCAGCCAGGAGTCCAATCCCCAGTACCGCAAAAACAAAACAAAACCTGAGAAATATCTATAAGATCTCCATAGTGGTTGTACTAATTTGAAATCTCAGCATCAGTGTATAAGGGTACCTATTTCTCCATATCCTTGCCATTATAACTAGAATTAGATGAAATTTCAGTGTGGTTTTGATTGGCATTTTTCTGAGCTCTTATGTAGGTGTCCAGTCGACAGGTGCATGAATAACAAAAATATAGTATATGCACACAGTGGAGTTTTACTCAATCCTTTATAAAGAAAAACAAAAGTATGACATTTACAGGAAAACAGATTGAAGTAGAGAATATTATGCTAAGTGAGATTAGCTGGTCACAGGAAGTTAAGAGTTGACTTGGGAATATATCACCCCAATCTTCTGCCTTTGTAAAAACAGTCATGTTGGATTAGGATACACTCTAATTAATCTCATCTTAAGTTAATGATCTGTAAAGACCTTATTTCCAAGTAGGGTCATAGTCACAGAGACTGGGGTTTAAGATTTCAACATCTTTTGGAAGGACACAATTCAAACCAAAACAGAGGTTACACAAAGAGTAAGAGGAAGAATTGTAAAGGAATCGCATCCATGTGCTTTCAGAGTCTATGTTCTTCCTACTCTACCATGCACACTTTCTTGGGCCTCCTCATTTCAGCTCAGCTTAGACATATCTCCTTGTATCTCACCCTTCTGAAGCATTGCTTGGCTCTTCCAATGTCTCCAGAAGTCAGTTTTTCAGATCAAGAACAAGGACAACTAATGCAGAGTTTCCTTTGGCAGATCACTTTGCCCCAGTACTTTTGCATGATAATTTGTAAAAGAAAAGAGTGATGTGATGTCTGAGAGCATACTGCTATCATCCAGATTTTATTATGACCTGTAGTAGTGATCATGGAAGAAGCATTCATTTTTCCTTCTTCATGTCAGCTGTGCAAATATATACCTTCTTTCTTGTGGTCTGCAGTGCATCACCATGGTTCTGTTGGCTCTCTCTATGGCGTATGTGATAGTAGCTTTGAATGGGACAGAGATGGGACTAGTGCAATCAGGTTAATTACACTAAAACTAGTGCAGTTGGCTCAAACCAATAATTTCAGTCACTTCTTTTTTTGCCCTTCTTCCTCTGTTACCCTCTATCATGATTTGGATATATAACATTCCCTGAAGAGCTCATATATTAATGTTCAGAGTTGATATAAGGAAGTTAGGAATGTTGTAATATCATTGGTGGATAAATCCATCACTGTAGTGTTTTTTATACACTGACTATCAATAATTTTTAATGAATGGAGTTATCTTACTGCAGTTTTCCCCATATCATTAACAACATCTCCATCTTTCTAGTAAACAAGACAGAAGGCTTCGAGCCATCTCTGGCTCCTCTTTTTGGCTCAAATCTCAAATCCAAACCATTACCAAATCTTGGTTCTACCTTCAAAATACCCGTAATCTACTCATGTCTCATTGTGTCCACTGCTACTTCCTAGGTCTAAACCATCAGTTCTCTCCTGCAGCTATGATGCCCTCCTGATCAGCCTCCCTGCTTTGATCCCAACCCTGTCCTAATATTATCTTCTTGACACAGTCAATAGAATGCCCCTCTGATAGCTTAGGCCAAATCATGTAACTCTACTCGAGTTTTCCAATGGCTCCCTCATTTTTCATTGTCTCTCAAGGACCTACATGATCCAGTAACTCTGTCACCACCATCCATCTCTTGACTGTATCTCTGCTAGTCTTCTCATACTTGACTCACTTTGCTGTGGCCAAGCTGGTCTCCCTACCATTCTTCAAGTATACCTGACATGCTTTCACTTCAGGACGTTAGTCTTCAAGTATACCTGACATGCTTTCACTTCAGGACGTTAGTTACAGGCTCTGCCTGGACCATTCTTTTCTAAATATCGGCATCCTCACTCTTTTACCTTCTCAGTTTTGCTCAAATGTCACTATCTTAGTGAGCTACACCTAAACCATTACATTTTTTCCAATGCCCTTCCCCCCAAATCCCCAAAATTCTGCCCTCTTTTCTACTTTGGTTTTCCAACTAGTGTTTATCTACTTGTGTAATTATTTAAGCACTGTATTTCTCCTCCCACTAAAATTTCAGTGATGGTCTGTTTTGTTCACTTACTGGATCCCTAGTATCTATAAAAGTGTCTGATACAGAGTAGAAATACAACAAATAGTGGTTGACTGATTGATTGATTGAATGTACAGTTAGCCATTGTATGTATAGCTAACAATAAAATTCACCTTATTGGTAGGCTAAGTTTTATTTTATGTAAAGAGGAGGAAAAGATGAAGCTGGGGGCGCGGTGATGCCCATCTATAATCCCAGTATTTGGAAGTCTGAAACAGTAGGATTGTGGGTTTGAGGGCAGCCTTGGCAACTCAGTAAGACTCAGTAACCTAGCAAGACTGTATTTGAGAAAATAAAGAAGGATTGGGTGTAACTTGGAGGTATAATGTCCTTGGGTTAATTCCATAATGTCAAAAAAAAAAAAAAAGGAAAGAAAGAAAAGAAAAAAATGAGAGGATGAAACAGTTGGGGTAAAAGAGTAATGGAAGACAAATATTGTGATCTTATGTGGTCATATTATTCATTATGAATTTCCCAGAAACCTTAAGAAATAGAATGTATTTATCATCCTGAGTTTACAAGATATTCAGAAGTAACTCCAAGAAATTAACCAGCACAACTAAGGTCACCAAATTTAGATCTAGAAGTCATCAACAGATTCCACCCAAATTTGAACCATACACTGAAGATAGTATGTTTTGTAAAAAATACTGCCTGTGACCTTCTGGATATGTGAATATACATGGGTAAGGGAGGTCTGAAGAAAAAGTAGTCAGCACATTTTCCTAGTTCTTCCCTGGCATGATGACAGTGATGGAAAGAACCAGGACACAAAATTAAGGCGCAAATGGTATTCAACTTCACAGATTTTTCTGGCACTCTGAGTCACAGAAAGAGAAAAGGAATTTTACCAGGCTCATACAATTTTGCAGGAAGCTAGCACAGAGTTCTCCTCTCTCTCTTATCTTGAAGCTAATTAGCTTTATTCAAACAATAAATCGGACCTATTCCGGTCTATTGTTTGCAAATAAATGGTGTGAATTCTGTATTAGGAGTCACTGAAAACATTTCCATCTTTTTGTTATTTCATAAATGAAATACATAGTGTATATATACATATATATTCACTATATAATATCAATATATCAATATATACATACTATTGATACTAAGTATTGGTACTATTGATACTAAGAAGTGAGACCAGTATATAGTGGAATGGGATGGGGTAGGAAGGAAGAGGGGGGAAAAAGGAGACTTGATGAAAATGAACCAAGTAATAGTATGTGTATATATGAAGGTATCACTAACAGCCTTATTAGCATGTGTGGGATAGGATGGGAGAAGGGCGGTAGCTGGATGGGTTTAGAAGGGAGCCACACCAAGAGATATAATGTACATAGGTGAATGTATCACTTTGAATCTCACTATAACGTATAATTATAACATACCAATAAGATTTTTAAAAACATACATACTATTATAATTAAGAAAATACTTATTATTTGAAATATTAACACTGAGAAGCTGAAGTAGACAGATAAAAGCTTACAATGAATTTCCCAACAAAGGATTTTTTTCCCTAGCAATGGAGAAGTATTTTTCTATTTCTCTAACAAGCTCCTGAAGAAGGGTGAATGAAATGGTTATACATGTGCACCAGCTCTCTGGTACCTGACTTTCACTGGGTCTCAATTCAGGGGGTAAAAAAAAAAATCTGAGTTCAAACTAGTTTCCAAAACTAGTTTCTACAAACTAGTGGTTTGTACAAACTTTGGTTTCTACAAACTGGGAAAGTATACTCTAATAAATATGTGAAAGAAAAAAAAATGATTTGACATTCATTTTTGCTAAGCAGCTGTCAACCAAAGAAATGCAATATGTCTTAATGGTTCAGAGGATTCAAGCAATAGGTACATTCTTTTGATAGTGTCAAATGGATGGAGAAAGTAGCAACAGAAATATACGGGCCCCAACTATACTGATTCAAGTGAGGTGATTCATTCCCAGAGCTGTTTTAGCTTTCATAATGCAACATATCTTTCAATAGTTTGTCTTAATCCCTCTAGGATTTAGGACAGAGAGGTGGGTAGTGAGTAGGAAACAAATCCCAGGACTGGGTACAGTCATCAGAGGTACACATTACCATTCTTCAGGTATGTAGGTTCATTCTAGCCAATTTCTACACTGGAAGGTAGATGAATGCTAAAATGGCTCTTAAAAATTTGTAGCCTCAGAGAATGTCATAGCCTGATTCTTGGTCATGGGTATCATGGCCAGCAAAATTGGGGACATATCTTATTCCTTTTTTAAATTTTTGGTGGTACTACGGATTGAACCCAGGTGAGCTCTACCTCTGTGCTATACCTCCAGCCCATTTTAATTTTGAAACAAGGTCTCACCAACTTGCTAAGGCTGGTTGTGAACTTGCAATCCTCCTGTCTCAGCCTCCCAAGTATTGGGATTATAGCCAAGCACTACCAAACCTGGCTATATTTTATTTCTTAAATTAATCTGAGATCAAACCCTGTAGAAATGACATGTGAGTACAACTCAATGTATAAAAATAGGAAATCAAGAGACTTGTATTGTAATTCTGTCTCTGCCATGAGCTAGTTGAGGACATTTGAAACTAGTTAATGTCCCTGCTTTCAGTAGATATTTAAAGAGGCTTTTAAGCAGAATTTGCCCAATGATCAAACAAAGTTGGAGGAGTTGAGATTTTTTGTCTGATCCATTAAAATATGAAGGTCAGAGCCAATGTGACTTGGGTGGAAAGGTTGTTGGGTTGGAAATCCTGCATCTGGGCATCTGATAATGTCTTTACTTCCTGATGCTTGCTGCCACAAGTGGTTAGATTTACAAAACCCCTTAAAGCTATAACATTTATGCAATGCATCTTAGCAACTAAAACTTTTCAAAGCTATTTTTAATTTGGGATAATATGTATTAATTGTATGAATTATGGGCATAGGCTTCACACTTTCATACAGTATACACTGATCAAATCTAACCTCCTTTTTTCCAACCTATTCCTACACACCTTTCCCAATCTCTATTAATCATTTTTTTTTTACTTTTTATTTTCCACAGAGGAGAGTGAACATGTAATACTTGTCTGTGTCTGGCTTATTTCACTCAGCATGTTTTCCAGTTCCATTTTTCTGCAAAGGACATAATTGCATTTTTCTTTATGGCTGAATAATACTCCATGTGTTTGTATAACACATTTTATTTATCTACTCAACTACTGATGGGTACTGAGGCTGATTCCATATCTTAGATTGCAAACAGTGCTAAATAAACATGGGCTTGTAGAAATCTTTTTGATGCACTGATCTCATGTCCTTTGTATATCTACCCAGAAGTGGGATAGCTGGATCACATAGTATTTTTTTTTTTTTTAGTTTTTTTGAGGAATTTTTGTACTGTTCTCCATGATATATACTAATTTATATTCCTTCCAACAGTGTTTAAGCATTTCTTTTTTCTCCATATTCCCACCAGCATTTATTATTTTGGAGTTTTTTGATAATAGCCATTCTAACTATAGTAAGATTTTATCTCATTGTAGTTTTGACCTTGCATTATCTCATGGGCAATGATATTGAGCATATTCATATATTTTTCAACTGAAACTTTTAATGAAAGGATTTATAATTCCTTCTGTGGTGTCTGAGAGTGATTCTTTGTTTAAATTGAAACAGAAGTCATTTCAATGAAATTGTGAGGCACGATGGCCTGGAACTCTAAAAAGTCAAACAATAGAACTGAATCCTTGTATGTGTGAGGTTTTTGTTTGTTTGTTTTTTGCTGCATAACAAATTACCAAAATCTTAGGAATTTATACTATACCCATGCATCACTTCACAATCCTGTCAGTTGAAAATTTTGGCAAGCTCAGTTGGGTCCTGTCAAAGTATCACAGGGTCAAAACTAAGGTTATGTGACTTGCTGGGGTCTTATCCAGAGGCTGTGGGGGAAGATTCCACTTCTTTCTGATTGTTGGCAGGCTCCAGCTCCTGTGGCTTTAGGTCTGAGCTCCAGCTTCCTTCCTGTGTCAGTTGTGAATCTCTTTCTCAGAAAACCATAGTTGCCAACATTACTGGTACATGGTTCCTCCATCTTCAAAGCAGTAACAGTTTGTCAAGTCCTTCCTACACTCTGAATCCCTTTGACTGTCCCTTCTGCTGTTCTCTGCAGTTACTAGTACAAGAGACTCCTTTGCTTTCGACAGTTCATGTGATTAGATCAGGGCAGCCAAGGTAATCTACAATTGTTATATGGTCAACAGTACCATATAACAACAAAATCATGGGGATGAGAACTTGCCATGTTCAATAATTCTGGATATTAGCCATGTGGAATTTAGGGAGTCACTTCTAGGAATTCTGCCTAATGCATATGTTTTACTCATTGTTTTCTGGAAGTCACAAAGAAACCATATATTTCCAAAGTTTGTGACACCACAAACAGGTGTGGAAGGTGTGTTGGGACAATCCAGGGAGTGGTAGTATGCTCAGTACAACTTGGGGGGTACTGAACAAAATAAGAGGGAGGTAGAAGCACCTAAGAGGGTGCCATATGATTTTTATTCTGAAAATGGGCAGTAAGCAAATACATTTTAGTCACAAATAATAAATAACATATGTCCATCATAATGAACGTGTTCTATTTTTTGCAGTTCAAGAACTGACTCTGACCACTTCTGTGATGGGATCAAAGTGATAACTGGATGCTACAAATGAACAAGCACTCCCAGATAAACTTGCACATAATCACTTCTTGCTGCAAATAAATCCAACCTATATCCACACAACCAAAATCAACCAAGGGAGTTCAGTGGACATCTGAGAAAAATGAGTCATTCAAGTTATCAAGATATATAATTAATATAAAATAAAATTCCTCTTTCCTTATTGTAGAATCATTATAGCTTGGAGAACTATTTGAATAACTGCCTCCAAAATGGTATACTGTTCTTTGTGCATGTTTCTAAAGTATAAAAAGACAAAACTCTAGGCTAAGGTAGTAATTTGCATGGAGAGTGAGAAAGCGAATTTTAATATGTTAAGCAAAGTAACTAGAACAAGAAATTTCCAGTGAATAAAAATTGAAACAAAACTCCTTGTATGCTCCCATTAGTGATCCACATTGTATTGAAAATTCAAGCATAAATAAAAAGAATGAAATGGGAATGATATCCACTTATGAGTCATATAAAAGTAACCAAAGAAATGTTTGAGCTCATTTTTCTGCTAAATAATAACACTCATTTTACTCAACATTTTGCTTCTGTTCATCCACTTTGAGGAGGCACTGGAATTATTGTAAAAAAAAATACTGTCAGTCAAGTATCTAAAGAGCACCACACCAATTGTTTCTGAAATATTTTAGGATAAATTACATAAAAATTTATGTGCTTTTACTGATGCCCTATAGTCTCACATCATAATGTAAATCATGTTGACAATGACATATATGCATATAGCACTTGGTGCCACCCCTCACCTCCCCATCTCCCCTGTTCCCAATACAGAGTAATGAGATTGACACTGGTATTTTCACATATGTACATAAGTCAATGGCAGTATTTCCATTAATGAACTTCAGTCTTCCCCCACTCCTTCCCTTAGACCACTTCCCTGGCTCCAGTGAGGTTTTTCCTCCATTATCTGGAGTCCCTCAGGTATCCCAGGTACTCCCTAGCTTGCACATATTAGAGAAAACATATGTCCCTTCACTTTGTGATTGACTAATCTCACTTAACATAATGTTCTCCAGATCCTTCCATTTTCTTGCAAATGACATAATTTTGCTCTTCTTTCTTACTGAGTAGAATTCCATTGTGTGTATTCCCCATTATTTTGTAATCCATTCATCTGTTGATGGATACCTGGGCTAGTTCCATAATTCAGTTATTGTGAATTGTACTGCTATGAACACGGTATACATATATTACTGTAGTTCTCTGGTTTCAACCTCTTTGGAAAGATACCTAGGAGTGGTATAGCCAGATCATATGGTGGATCTATTATCAGTTTTCTAAGGAATCTCCATACTGATCTCCATAGAGGGTGAATTAGTTTGCAATCCCAACAACAGTGGAGAAGAATTCTTATCTACATACATTCTCATCAACATTTATTGTTATTTAACTTCCTGATGACTGCTATTCTGATTGAGGTTAGATGGAATCTCAGTGTAGTTTTGATTTGCATCTCCCTGATTGCTAATGATGTTGAACATTTTTCATGTGTCAATTAGCCATTTGTATCTCTTCTTTTGTGAAGTATATATTCAATTCAGTTGCTTATTTCTTGATTGGGTTATTTGGATTTTTTAGTGTAAAGTCTTTTAAGTTCTTTGTATATAATAGATATTAATCCTCTGTCAGAGAGATAGCTGGTAAAGATCTTTTCCTAGTCCATAGGCTTTCTCTTTAGATTCTTGAAGGTTTCCTTTGATGTGCAGAAACTTCTTAGTTTAATGACACCCAACTTGTTAATTATTGTTTTAATTTCCTGAGCTTTGGGGGTCTTGCTGAGGAAATTTCTACCTGTGCCTACATGTTGGAGTGTTGAACCTATGCTCTCCTCTAGTAGCTTCACAGTCTCTGGTCTAAATTGCAGGTCTTTAATCTATCTCAAGTTGACTTCTGTGCAGGGTGAAATGTAAGAGTTTAGTGTCATTTTTCTACAAGTGGATAATCAGTTTTTCCAACACCATTTGTTGAAAAGGCTGTCTTCTCTCCAGCATATGTGTATGGTTTCTTTGTCTCAGATGAATTGACTATAAGTGTGTGGATTTGTTTCTGTATCTTCAATTCTGTTCCACTGGTCTATGTGCCTGTTTTTGTGCCAATAATATGCTGTTTTTATTACTATAGCTTTGTAGTATAATTTGAAGTCAGGAATTGTGATACCTCCTGCATGTTTTGTTTGTTTGTTTGTTTGTTTGTTTGTTTGTTTTTTGCAGTCCTGGGAATTGAACCCACAGGCATTCTACCTCTGAGCTACACCCCAAGTCCTATTTTTTATTCTTTGTTTTGAAACAGGGTCTCACTAAGTTGGGGAGGGTCTCACTAAGTAGCTGAGGCTGGCTATGAACCTGGATCCTCCTGTTTCAGCCTCCTAAGTACTAGGATTACAAGTGTGTGCCACCACACCTGGCTCTCCTGCATCATTCTTATTGCTGAGAACTGCTTTTGCAATTCTAGGACTTTTGTTTCTCCATATAAAATTTATGAGTGATTTTTTTCTAGGTCTGTTAAAAATGACATTGGTATTTTGATGGGGATTGCACTGATTCTGTAGATCATTCTTGGGAGAATGGACATTTTGATTATATTATTCTGTGTATTCAAGAGCAAGAGAGATCTTTCCATCTTTGAAGATCTTCAATTTCTTTCTTTAGTGTTTTATAATTTTCATTGTAGAAGTCTTTTGCCTCTTTGGTTAGGTTTATTCCTAGATATTTTATTGGTTTTGAGGTTATTGTGAATGGAATTGTTTTCTGTATTTCTTTCTCTGTGGATTCATAATTGGCATATAGAAAAGCTACTGATATTTTTTTAGGTTGATTTTGTATCCTGCTACTATGCCGAATTTGTTAATCAGCTCTACGAGTCTTTTGGTTGAGTTTTTTGGGTCTTTAGATATAGGATTATGTCATCTTCAAATAAAGGTAATATTAATATTCTTTTCCTATTTGAATTCCTTTTATATTCTTCTCCTGTCTTATTGCTCTGGCAAGAGTCTCGAGGACTATATTGAAAAGGAGTGACGATAGTGGGCATCTTTCTCTTGTTCCTGATTTTAAAGAGAATTCCTGAATTTTTTTTCCTGTTCAATATGATGTTGTCTTTGAGTTTATTATATATTGCCTTAATGATGCTGAGATATATTCCTTCTGTTCTGATTTTCTTCAATGATTTTAACATGAATGGATGTTGTCAAATGCTTTTTCAATGTCTCTTGATATGATTTTGTTTTTAGTTTTATTTATGTTGTGAATAACATGTTTGCATATGTTGAACTAGCCTTGCTTTCCTGGGATAAAATCAACTTGGTCATGGTGTACAATTTTCTTGATATGGTGTTGAATGCACACGGCTAGTATTTTGTTTAGGATTTTTGCATCTATGTTCATGAATGATACTGGTCTATAATTTTTTTTCTTGAGGTATCTTTAATAGGTTTTGGTATTAATGTGATACTGGCCTCATAGAGTTTGGAAGAATTCCATCTCTTTCAACTTCATGGAATAACTTGTGAAGTATTGGGATTAGTTCTTCTATTAAGGTATGTGTTTAGAAAGCTATGAATTTCTTCTATGTTTCCCTGTTTATTGGAATATAAATTTTTAAAATAGTTTATGATGATTCTCTTAATTTCTCTATTGTCTGTGGTGATCTCTCCTTTTTAATTTCTGATTTTAATAATTTGGGTTGATTCTTTCTTTTGGTTAGGTTGGCTAAGGGTTTGTCAATCTTGATAATCTCTTCACAGAACCAGCTTTCTTATTTGTTGAGTCTTTTTATTGTTTTGTCATTTTCTATTTCATTTGTTTCTGCTCTGATTTCTTGCCTTCAGCTGGCTTTGGGATTGGACTTTTCTGGTTTTTCTAGATCCTTGAGGTGTGTCATTAGGTTGTTTATTTGGTGACTTTCAGTTTTTCTTCTATGGGCACTTAGTGCTATAAATTTTCCTCTTAAAGCCATCTTCAAAGTGTCCCATAGATTTTGGTACATCATGTCTCTATTTTCACTTAATTCCAGGAATTTTTTAGTTTCCCCCCTTATTTCTCTTTTGAGCCATTCCTCTTTCAAGAGTGTATCATTCAGTCTCCATATATTTGTGTAACTTCTTTTGATCTTTCTGTTGTTGATTTCTACTTTCATTCTATTGTGATCTGAAAAGATGCAGGGAATTATATCTTTTGACTTTGCTGGTGTTTGTTTTGTGGCCCAGGATGTGGTCTATTTTGGAGAATGTTACTTGTACAGCTGAGAGGAATGTGTACTCAGCTGTTAGTGATTAAAATATTCTGTATATGTCTATTAGGTCCATTTGGTTTATGATGTTCTTTATGTCTGAAGAGTCTTTACTCATCTTTTGTCTAAAGATCAATATAGTGATGTGAATGTTGTGTTGAAGTCTCCCAATATTATTTTATTTGGGTCTATTTGAGGCCTGATGTCCCAAAGAGTTTGTTTTACAAATGTGGGTTGGGGTATAAATGCTATCATTATATTGTCTTGCTGGATCGTTCCTTTTATTAATAAGAAGTGCCCCTCTTTGTCTCTTCTGATGTTTTAGCTTAAAGTCTGTTTTGTCAGATATGAATGTTGCTACCCTTGTTTGCTTTCAGTCTCCATTTGCATAGTATAACTTTTTCCATCCTTTCAC
The DNA here is from genome assembly GCA_004027655.1 of Graphiurus murinus. NCBI lineage: Eukaryota > Metazoa > Chordata > Mammalia > Rodentia > Gliridae > Graphiurus > Graphiurus murinus. The sequence goes on along the minus strand of PVLC010001925.1, from coordinate 20,652 downwards.
CTTTAGTATATGGATACCTTTGGCTGTAAGGTGAGTTTCTTGCAAGCAGCATATAGTTCAATTATGCTTTTTAATCCACATTGCCAGTCCATGTCTTTAAATTTGGAAATTAAGACCTTTGATGTTCAGTGTTATTATTGAAATATAATTTTTGTTTCCTGTCATTTGTTTTCTATACTTGCTTGATGTAATGTTATTTCTCCTTGGCTTAGTTGCCCTCCTGGTGGAGTTCACCTCCTGTCTGGTTCTGGAATTTGCTTCTTTTTTCTTCTTTATGATTTATTTCTTTAAGCATTTTCTCTACTGATGGCTTGATAGTCATGACTTTTATAAGATTCTGCTTATCTTGGAACATTTTTATTTCTCCATCGATTTTGAATATCTTTTCTTTATTCTTGGTTGGATGTTGTTTCTTCCAGGTTCTGGAGTACTTCATACCAGTCCCTCCTGGCATTCATGACTTGGGTTGTGAAGACTGAAGCAATTTTTATTCTTTTGCCCCCTGAATGTTACCCATTCTCCTGTTTTCACTGTTTTTAAGATTCTTTCCTTGGCCTCTATATTAGTCATTTTGATTATTACATGGTGTGGGAAGGTCCTTGTTTGATCTTGTCTTAAAGGTGTTCTGCATGTCTCCTGCATGTGGATATCCAAGTCTTCTATGTTTGAAAAATTCTCTCAAATTATTTATATGAAGAGGTTTCTGATACTCTTGGTCTGTGCTTCTAGCCCTTCTTCAATGTTTTTTACCCATAAGTTAGGACATTTTATATTGTCCCGTATTTGTTGGATTTTTAGGTTATTTTGTTGTAATGTCTTCTGTATACTGTTGACTGTGCTTTTGGTTTTGAATGAACTGTATTCCAAGAATGATACCCTGTTGTCCACGTGGTCTAACCTGCCAGAGTTGGTTTCTAATGCTGTCTTCAATTTATTTATTGATGCCTTCATTTCAAAGCCTCTTTCTGGTTCATTCTTAAAGCCTCAATTTCCTCCTTCATTTCCTGTATACTTTCTTTGAGGCCCTTCATCATATCAAAATTCAGAATTCTCCTTGCATTTCTTGTAGTTCAGTATTGGTTATTGAGTTATGGGAGTTTATTATTTCCTCACTATTCCTCATTCTCATATTTTAAGAGTTCTCAGGGTTGTGTTTCTGTTGTCTTGGCATTTTCCTTCTCTTTGTGTGTGAGTTCTGTGTTTGTTATCCTTTTATAATAAGATCTATTATTATCTACCAATCTGACTCAGAATATCATAGCTTTGAGTTTGTCCTCCAGAGCCTCTTTAACTAGATATAGCTCTGAGTGCAAGCAAACAGGAGTCTCTGATTGACTGAAGGCCACTGTGCTCTCCTGACCCAAATTCCACAGGGTCTGAGACTATAATGTTCTATTCAGAGCCTGGTAGTTGGGACTTAATGCCACCCAGAGACTTAGTGCTTTACTGATTGTGAACCCGTGATACTGCAGAGTGCTGACCTTTGGCCTCTATGGCCTGTGGGCTTAGGCTCAGCAAAGCTGGTGAATTCTATCTTCCAAACTTATGGCCCAGCTCACTGAGCTCTGATAGCCCCTGGGACACCACTCTAGATCTGCTTGTTGGGGTCACATGAGGTTCTTTCAGTCACTAGCATACATGCATGCCAGTTACAAACTGTGCTGGTGGAGACAGTATTGAATTCCCAGCTTGTGTCTATGATCAAGTGATACCTTACAGAGCCCCTGGCCTATTGGTGCAGTCTGGTCAAGATGGTGCTGCTGCTTTCTGCCCAAGGCCAAAGGTTTGACAGGGAGAGATTGCACAGTTTTAGCCCAGAGCTTTGGATGGCTCTGTTCTTTTGCCCCAGGGACACCACACCTGTCCTGGGCAGTTGCACTCCTGGGGTCCCTTGCTGGCATCCAGTGCTGGTACTTGTAGTGCCCAAACATGGCCAGGTGCAAGTTCATTGCTTTCGGAGCCTGCAGCTCAGTAGCCGAAGCTATTTCCCCCAAGCACCATGAGTTGATGTCCCAAGGTGATCCCTAGGGACCCTACTAGGGCTCCTCAAACTGCTGACTACAGTTTCCTCCTGCTGTTGTCTAGAGGCTATCTACTAATTCATGTTTCTTCTGTGTCTGATAGTAGTCCCCACCCCTGCCTCCACAGGGGTGATTTGCAGATCGCCTCAGGCCCCCTTGAGTCTATTTCCTTGCCAGGCAAATCCCTGTGGCAGGGCAGACCATCTCCCCCTGGAAAGGTTGATAAACTTACAGTCTTGATGGGGGCTGTTTACTGCTTTGGATCACTGCTTTCACTGATGGTTTGTATTTGCTGGTCTCACAAAAATCCACAGTTTCTTCCTAGAGGTCTCTGGAAGTCATGATGCCAGTAGCTGCCAGTTCCAGTGCTGCCGCAGGTCTCTGCTCCCCAGATGAAACACATGGAGAGCTTTTACAGTCCTTTGCTCTTTTTCCTAGTTCTGGTTCTGCTGGTTTTCAACTTTCATTTTTTGTTGTTGTTGTTGTTGAGTTTTTCACTGCTTTCTTTCCCTTGTCGAAAAGTAGACTTCCCAATGATGGAGTTCCGACTCTCAGCATGCCTGAATCCTGCTGTCTTCCCCTAAGTCACCATCTTATGTCCAGTGTTGTTGAGTGCTGCTCTGGATCTCTGGAGGATGAGGTGGGTTCTGCCACTGTTGCTGTAAGTTCTAGCTGGGCATCCAGGAAGTCAGATCTCTGTGGATTGTAGAGTGAAGTGCCAACAGATTACAATTCTGCTGAGCTGCAGCTGCCATTTACTTTGCACCAAGTCATTGGCTTCATTGCTGGGGGTCTCTGGAGGCTGTAGTGCCAGTAGCCCCAGCATGGTTAGGCAAATAGAACCGTAGTGGCCCCAGTAGACACAGCTGTTCCCCAGAGGAGGTATGCAGGGTACTTTGCTGTCCTCTGTTCTGTGACTTTGTTTCTGTCACCTTTAAATTTTTCATTTCATTGTTTAATTTTTTGCTGCTTTTTTTCTTTGTCAAGACACTGCCTTCACAGTGACTAGTTCTGAGTGTCAGTGCAACTGACATATGCTTCTTCCCTCAGTTGCCATCTTCTCGTAAGTACAAGTAAAAAATTTTGATGTGCAAATTTGCTTTTTATATCTATTAAGAATCATTGCTAGCCGGGTGTGGTGGCACATGCTTGTAATCCCAGTATTCGGGAGGCTGAGACCAGAGGATCCGGGTTCGAGGCCAGCCTCAGTTACCTAGTGAGGCACTCTGCAACTTAGTGAGACTCGGTTTCAAAATAAAGAATAAAAAATAGGGCTGGGGGTATAGCTCAGAGGTAGAATGCCCCTGAGTTCAATCCCCAGACCCACAAAAAAAAAAGAATCATTGCTTAGTAACTTGATAACAATACTTGAAACTAACTGTCACACCAGATTCTTAAAGCAACTGTCTTTCAACGCTTTTATATTTCTGAAAATTTTGAAAGTTAATACATCTATTTTTGCTCCTACAAATATCTAATTTATTCTTGACCAATTTAATGGTCTACAAGAACCACTCATATGTAACTGTTTATATGCTTACAAACTTTCACAAACCTGATCAGGGAAGTTCTAATATGCTTTCCATTGGCTTGAAATTTTGAACCCCAGGGAAAACCTAAGAATGTATGAATATACAGTGCCCTGCCATTCAGTACCTTCCTTTAATCCACAGTCTACAGAACAGCTATGCAACCTTCTCAGCTTCCCTGCTTGGTTTATCCTTCCTCCCTCAATTCTTTCTACTTTCCTTTCCCTTTCATTCTTTCCTTTATCTTTCGCTTCTTTCTTGATATTTCCTTCCTTCCTTTTCCCTCCCTCCCTTCCTTCCTCCCTCTTTGTGTCATGTGGAGTGTGTGTGTGTGTGTGTGTGTATGTGTGTGTGTGTGTGTGTGTGTGTGTGTGTGTGTGTGATACTGGGGATTGAACCGAGGGGCATTCTGCTTGTGAGCTATACCCCCAGCTTTATTTTATTTTTTTACTTATTTTGAAACAGAGTCTCATTAAATTGCAGAGGAACTCATTAAGTTGTTGAGGCTGGCCACAAATCTGTGATCCTCCTGTCTCAGCCTCCCTGTAAGTACTAGTATTACAAGTGTATGCCACCATACCTGGCTTCCTTTGTTTGTTTGTTTGTTTTTTTTTTTTTTCTTTACTTTTCTTCCTTTCATTGGACATCCAAAATGTTTTCTCATGGTTTAAGAATTGTACTCTCAAATTGTATTTTTCCTCAGTAACTCCTACTGTATTAAGAAAATATATTAACTTCCCTCATAATTTATATATATATGTATATATATATATATATATATATATGTGTATATATATATATATGTATACACACACACACATACATATATATGACTTTATATTGGCCTTAAAGCAAGTATCCTAGCATATTTTTACTTCTCTGAGGTCTCCTCGTGCCTAAATTTATATCTCATTTCCATTATATCATGTCTTTTTGTTTGTTTTTGTTTTTATGTGGTACTGAGGACTAAGCCAAGGGCCTCACACATGCTCAAAACACACTCTGCTGCTAACTACGCTACATTTCCAGTCTCCAGCATCATGTCTTATCTTTGAGAATTTTTGGCCTAGATTGTTTTGCATGTACCTTTTCTCATTTGGTCATTGCCTGTTTATAAAAAAATAAATCTAGCTGGGCGTGGTGGCGCACGCTTGTAATCCCAGCATTCGGGAGGCTGAGACTGGAGGATCCGGGTTCGAGGCCAGCCTCAGCTACCTAGTGAGGCCCTCCGCAACTTAGTGAGACTCGGTTTCAAAATAAAGAATAAAAAATAGGGTTGGGGGTATAGCTCAGAGGTAGAATGCCCCTGAGTTCAATCCCCAGTACTGAAAAAAAAATCTTACTGTCAGTTTTTCACCCATATTTGTAGTATTCATTAATTGTAATAAGTGTACCATCATAATGTAAGTTGTTAATAATAGTGGAGGTTGCCTATAGGGTCTATTGGAGTTCTCTAAATTATCTTTGCAATTTTTCTCTAAATCTAAAACTGTTTTTAAAAATAAGACTTAAACTTTAAATACCAATGCAAAAACGGTCATAATTAAGTTATTTGTAATAGTGAAAATATTGTTGAGTTCATCACAGAAGATGAGATATTCCTTTAGGTACTAACTGAATACCCCAGTCAAATACCCCTAGATGGTCTGCACTTCATCTTTGTTATGTATCAAAATATATGTATCTACTGCTAAATGAAAAGTAGGAGACTACTAGATTCTGTCCACAAGAAGCCTTACAAAGTAGACATATTTAGACATAAAATCGAGCTTACATTTACAGTTTAGCTGTCACAAGGAAGTCAGGAGTATAAGAAATGAGAGTTGAATTGCTTAAGTATGATCAGGACACTTAATTAGAGGGAATTGCAAGCAAAATTAAAAACAGTTTGCTTAATAATGTTTCCATGATTCTTAACAGTCTAACAATTTCCTCTCATTGTTGGTTCCTTTATATGTCAATTTCCATTGGAAAATACTTCTCGTGCCATTTTTTCAGAAGGGTGATGCATTTCAGTACAGAAATCCTCAGGTGTTGCCAAAAGCAAGAACTACTGAACCTGCTTGGGATATGGCCAAAAACACTCAGGAAGGAATAATCTAATTCTCATCTGCATTGATCTTGAATTTCCAGATTAATAAGCAATGTAAATGTCAAAGAAATTCAGTCAGAATTTATACTGATTCAATAATAATCAAAATGAATATTGCATGTTCACAAAAAGGAGACAGAACTTTAAGAATTGATTCTTTGAGAAAGAAAACTTTATCTTTCTTAAAGTGCTCAATTCCCATCCAGGGAGGGAAGAGTGGGGTGAATCCAAGAGAAATTTTCTTCAACAAATGTCATTGTGCAGGCTGTACTTCCATCTCACCAGAATATAAATTCCCTATTGACTGGTAGAGTAACTTCTGAAAAGTTTGTATTTGATGAGGTATTCCCATGAAATCCACATACAGTTATACTGTGCATTATAACTTTCCCTTTCCTTGTTTTTACCCAAAGATTAACTCTAATGCTTCTGTTTCTATTAAGCTTTCCTTGTATTAAATGACTTTCATGTTTCCATAAAGTTCATGATTTTTAGAGATTTGCCAAGTATCTGTGTCCAAGTGTATTTCCTTTATTACATTTTAAACTTCATGTAAATATTATCCAGGTGCTAATATAGCCCTTGGATATAACAAATGTTTAATAAATAGTTGATTGAATGACTAAAATTCTCTAGTAACCTAAAAAAATAGTATCCTCATAGCAATAATACTATTCTTGAAACCAGGCATTATAGTTTCTAACCTGGCCTCTTGCGAAAGTAATACATATACATAGGTAATACATATAAGTGCTTAAAGTTGGGTCTGCACAGAGTAGGTTCTCAGTAAGCATTAGGTAGCATGTTGAAAATATAGTTAGTTATTTCAGCAGGAAAGAACAGAGCACAGTAGAATGAGATAGTGTAATGATGTGGAAATGGTCTCAAAGTGAAAGTAAGAAGAAATGGATTTAAGTCCTGATTTTGACACTAATTTTGTGTCATCAGCCAAATCACTTCCCTGAGCAATGATTTCCTCACATTTAAATGAGGAAAATAATAGCTAGTTTACACCATTTTTCCTGAGGATTAATTGAGATAATGAATGTGAAAGAGCTTTGTCAAACATAATGTGTTATAAAATGAGAAGTGCTATTTCTATTTCATCATAAAAAACATAGCAAGGGACATTTGCTTTTCTGGGAGAAGGACAGTGCAAATCTGTGCTGGGCAATCCTGCTATTAGTTTTACTATTAATATCAAATAGTTGCATAGACATTTTAAATCAATAGGAAATATTTTCTTTCCCTTAACCAAATAAGCCTAAAGTATACACATGAAAGTGAACTGCAAAAAAAAAAAAAAAAAAAAAAAAACACTAAAAATAAAATGAAATTAATGTCTTCCTAGAAAGAGGACAGTTACTATATAAAGTATAGTATTTTCTCAACTTGTTTTGGGCAAGTGATAAAAAAGATCTCCATGGTTTTTCTTTTCAATTTTCTTTCAAAATAAGAGAAATTATTTCTTACAAACAGAGAAAAATTCTAGGAGTTGTTACTTTTATTTAAATCTATAAATAACAGATTGCCTTTAAAATTATGGTATATCAAATGGAATTTGAGATAATTACTGGATCTGTTTTATGTAATCCAAAAAATAATGTCTCTTTTACCATGTAAGATCCCCTTCAAAAAGATGGGGCATGGAGAAAGGGAGCTTTCCCAAATAAAAATATGGCTTTCACAGGTCTTTTATGCAATGGTCCAAGTAATAAAACATGGTCAAATGATGCCTTATTCAACGAATCAACCCAACCCTTTAGGTTGAAAGATTTATATTTTTCACTTCGACTTTCAATCAATTGAGCTAAGTATATGTGTTTTCAAGTAGGTCAGAAATCACCTGCTTCCTCTTTATGGGCCATTTTGCTCACGTAAATGCCTCTTCCTCTGATCACAAAATTGACTTTCCATCATTCATACTTACTGTGGCTTAAATAGGCTTCATACCTTCATCTGGACATGGATTGTCATTTAAATGGAGAGAAAATAGAATTTGGAAAAGATGAGGTCTTCACCTGGAGATGCTTGTACCTTTGAGTACAAAGATTTTATGGGAAAAGTGACTTTTATAAAGGAATTTTAAGAGAACAGGGATAAGGCCTGTTAAGTGGGGAGATGAGGGAGAGAAAAGTATAAGAAAACAAAACAAACAACAACAACAAAAAAGACAAGTATAGATAATGTCAGTAAAAAAAAAAAAAAAAAAAAAAAAAGACATACACACTTAACCACAGAAGATATAGAAGAAATGGGCAACATGAAAGCCCAGAAGAAGATATGAACATAGCATTGAGAAAAGAGAACCATTTTTTTTTTCATGGAATTTCATCTGAAATAGGCAAAAAGGGGCATGGGAACTATGGACATAAGAAAAAGGTTAATTTTTTTTTTACAACAGACCAGGGGAAAAAAAGTATGTGGACAAAACAAAGGAAAAAGTAGGAATTTGGTATGTATTATGCAACTGCACTAATAATATTAATATTGGACACTTTCTGTTTCATCTCTGAGTCCACTGTTGAGAAGAGGGTACCTTTTTCTTCAGAAAATAACATACATCAAGGGAGGTAAAACATAGAATTGAGGTAAATTCAAGGCAAAAATTAGGGCTTTAAAACCCTCAACATTCAGACATAAGGCAGAGGCCACACTCTTGAAATCAGCCCCTCAAAAAAATGCCATCTGGACAAGTGGAGAGGGATGGGACAGATAAATCATCATGCCCTCATCAGCTACAAGAACATCCTGGGAAAACAGTTGATATTATTTGAATTTTAGTGTGATCCCTGTTGTAGAGAAAAAATGCCTAACTTGATTAGTAAAATGTCTGAGTAATTATAAAATATGAATAATTATAAAATACTATAATATTTTCTAAGTGCTACAGAGGAGGTGTGCATAAGTCATAGACTAGACATAGAAGAGCACAGGATTAAGTCTATGTGGAGAAAAGAGCCAGGACTACTTTTCTGTGCTATATCTTATATAGATCTCAATTAAAAAAAGATAATCTGAAGACAAAACATTACATTTGACTCTGGGAAGGAAATGCTATGAGGCTATAAAGTAAAATAGTCCCAGGACATTTCTCTCTGGAGATAAAGTAACATGGAAATAAAACTTGGAAAAAAAAGGTGTTATTAAATAACCTATCATTTACATGTACAGAAATTGCCTAGCTAAAACAGTGCAATATTTGAAACACTGAACCCCTGTTTCTGTTGGCAAGAGAAATATATCCTTCATTATTAAAAAATTAAAGGTAGTGATAACTTAATATTTTAACTTAAACCAAAGTATCTTTTTTTGGGGAAACTAGATAGAAATTGGGAAATAAAAGTGACCTCAGATAGAAGAGCAGAGGCTCCAATGGCATGATGGAGAGGGTTTAGGGGAGAAAAGAGGGGGGATAGAGATGTAAAGAAGGTAACAGGTAAAATAATGCTATATATGTATATGAAACTACCAATGCCAATCTCAATGACGTGTATGGGGACGGGGGGAGGAAGGGAAAGAAGGAAGGAAGGAGGGCCATGGGATCCAGGGGGAAACACATCAAATGCTGTGTGCATGTATATTCCTGTCACTCTATACTTCAGTTTGATGTATAATTCCAATGCACCAATTAAAGTATAAAAATAAAAATTATCATCTCCTAAAAAAAGTATCTTAATTTATATTCTTACTCAGAGACTTTCCTACCTCAAAACAAAGTGGAGTTTCAGTAGTTCACTTTTTTTTTACCCAGAAAACTGTGCAACTAGTCAAGCCCTCAGCTGCCAAGTCAGAGTTCTCTGTGAAAGCACAGAAGGGAAATGTAAGGTAGTACCACTCAGCCTTCTCACAGGTGAACTGTTTGGGATCATCTTCTATCTTCTCACTCCAGGTGATACTTATCTAAGTCAACATCTAACTTTGTCCCTGACATTCATGCTTCAGTATCCTTCCACTGAATCTATTCTTAATGCATTACTTCTCTCTCCCAAGCCTAAGCACTCTTTTGAAGAAATCAGAACTCCTCAGCCCTACATATTGTAAATTCATACTTTTGAATGTCTGTTGTTTAATGGACATTGGAATTCTCCTCAAACCTTCCCTCTGTGTTGCTGCAAAGTACTCTACAGAGGTCCATGCTCCTTGCTTTAAGAAGGCAACTAGCCCCTGTTAAAGTTGAACCATTATATCGCTACTTTCAATGTTGCAAAAAGTGAAAAAATATATCTATTAATATATCAGAAAATTTATCTATTAATATATCAGAAGCTCTGTTCTTTCTGCCTACTTCCTCTTGTTGGATTACAGCCCTAACTTAATCTGGGTTATCCCATGATTGTCTCATGATTTAGTGGAGTCAATTAGTGTTATTGGTGGGCTAGTTAGCAGCCCTGCCATCAGGCTGAGAGATAGGAGTACTAGAGTCAGACAACTGCATGGGTGAGCCAGCTGTATTTATACCATGTAACAGAAATAGTTGAGCAGGTGTCTTGAGGCAAAGTCTTTAGTTCTGAGGTCCATAGTGGATTCCAAGAATGAAATGAAGCAGAACCAAGGATTCCAAATGACACTCCAAGAGTACATGCTTGCAAGCAGGGGCATTCCTTAATTAGCTGTGTATGGTGCCTCTAGTCCTCGGATGTTCTGGCTTTCAAGCGTCATCCTTTCTCTGACCAGCTCCAAATTTATAGTATCTTGTTCATCTTAATTTCATAAAATACTTGATTAATCACATACAACTTGAGTTAATATCACATACAGAGTAACTAACTGATCCAACCTAAGATGCAATGTGGTGCTTTCATCCCTCATATTGGAATGTAAGCTTCATTAGAGAGGATGCTAATTCTTACAATCTTTCTCTATTACACATTGGTTAGGAGAGTAAGCCTCAAGAAATTTGGCTTAGCTAACCAGTTTATTGGTTAATAAATATATTTACACTCATAACATTATTTAGGCAAGAGTTCACTTGGGTATCTGAGTTTTTGGACACTTTTAAACATATCAGTATGCATTTATTTTGGGGAAAATTGTTTCATATTTGACAACACTGCACATTCAGTTTTAATCATATTTTATAGTGAACCTGATGCTTATAGCTGCCCAAATTATGATAAATGTACTGTCTTCCTCAATGTCTTTTCTTCATTAATAAAATCATCCAAAGTTGTTGACTGTGCAACCACATTGCTCTCAAATGTGGAACTAAAGTGAGTAGTATATGATTAGAATGTTTTTCAAAGAAGTTGAGTCTTTTCAGTGTAATGAAATAGGAGTCAGGTATGAGAAATCTTTGTATTTCTTACGGAAAATTTCATCCTTTCAACTCTAGTTCTTCTCCCACAGAACTAGAGTTGTCTCCTAAGTTTTAACATCAAAAGCTGCTTGTCAGTTAACCTCTATTCTCTCCTATGTCTAACCTGTGATGCACATGGTTAGAGCAGTATCATGCAAGAACAGTCACATCACAGCAGGGCAGCCATCTTTAAATCAAACACCAGGCATGTTCTTAAATGTCATTAGGTAGTGCATCCCTGTTTCTTGATCAACAGAGTATCCATTTTTTGGCACTTCCTATCCTTTCAGGGATCCAATACAACCAAATCAATACTTGAATTCCTCTCATTTTCTTTTTGAAGCAAATCATCTTTCCCTTGCCCCTCTTTGAACATTTCAAAGCCTTTGGACGAATTGTGCTGCACCATGAAATTTGAGTCTTTTGTTTCCTCCTTTCCCTAGCAGGCTCTGCACAATGAAGGGAATGGTCAGTGTTGATTTTTTTTTTTTTTTTTTGGCAAAATGTATGCTATTTCAGAGCAAAAGTATGGAGACATTTAGGAAGGAAGGAAGGAAGGAAGGAAGGAAAATTTGAAAAACGTGACCTTTTCTCCATGAGCAGGAAAAAAAAAAAACTTGATACACATTCACAGGATATGGCAGAGGGAAGGATGCGGGCTTTGTAATAAGATAGATATGATGCCGTCTGAGTTCTAAGAATATCACCTTGAGCCTGGCTTCTGTAATCTCTAATATTATATCCTAGCACTTTTATTAATAAGTATGAAGATTAGGATAATATTAGTAAAGATTCCAGACAGTGCCTAGACATGAAAGATACTCATAACTAGTCAGTAAATGATGGTGATGATGATGATGATGATGAAACAGAAGCAAATTCCTCATTCCTGAGAAATGATCCCTGTGAAGGTAAAAGGAAGAGATTGTTTATTCAAAGTTTAAAATATTCTCCTCGGTGTATAAAACAACCCATTAGGGCAGAAATTGTAAGTGTTTTAGGGTCCAATCTTAACACAGAGTGTTCTGGAAGTTCCTCTCAATTTATGCTATAGAAAGCCCAACACTAGAGAAAAGACAGGGCACAAACCCATGGCTACATATGTGGATGTCTATAATCAGTTATGCAGTAAACGGCATTGACATTTTTAAAACTGCCTACTCTTACTATTAGGACAACTGCAACATATATTTCTTTTTTGAAGTAGCAGCTTACAGTTAAGGTGGGGGACTATTACCATCTATAATTGACTTATAAACACATGAATCAGGCTGATTTCAAAAAGCAACAACTGAAGAATATGCCCCTTCATTGGTTAGAATTTACCATTCATAGTTTAAATGAGCTTCATATGATCTGTATGAAATGGGTAAGAAGGAATTATAGTTTCATCTGTACTCAAGGATCCCAACATCAATGTTCTCTTTTTAGTGACTCTGCAACCATGCATGACACTCATCTACAAGGACTGAAATTATAGCACAGTCTTAAGGATATTTCATCAGAACCCACCTCACTTCCTGCATATATTTCATTTCTATCCATTTTAGGATTAGGGTTAGAATGGCCACAAAGGAAAGAAGTGGATGCCATTGGATGTCACATGGACTAATAGAAGGACAGTGTCTACCACAATATTCTCTTATTTAGAAGATACATTTTTACTTTTTGTTAAATGTGATGAAAAGAATTGAAAACAACTTATTTTTCCTACATATTTTTCTTGTCCGTTACTTCTTTTCATTATAGTTCAACTATATTATAACTAGTAATATCCTGTAGTTTCTAAAACTCAGGATACAGTAATCCTATTTGTCTCCCTTCCCATCCAAAAAAAGGAAAAATCAATTGGGTATTAACTTCACTCAGTCCTGTCTTCTATGAGCAATTACACCTCATACCTATAAAACTCTCTTCCTTATAGTAATAATAATAGAGCAAACTTCAAATGTACAGTCTGTGAGTTGGTATCTAATAACTATTTGGCAAATGTGATCTAGGATAGGTATCTCACAATTCAAATGCAACTTAGTTTGTTGAAAGAGCATAACTGAGATTAGGAATCTGGAGATGCAGTTTCTATTAACTTCACTACCAGTCACTGTATTATTAGTAGGAACAAATGAGCCAGCTCTCCATTTTCTCATCTGTAAAAACAATGGTTTTAAAGTCTGACTTCAGAAAATGACATAAGGAACAATGAAAATAAATGTATATCTAGTACCATAAACTCCTTGGAGGCACAGTGCTACACAAATCAGGAAATTCCCTTGTCATCAGACAATACTGATTTGGAGAACAAATCAAAGCTTGAAGTGTCATTCATTTGACTACATTTGTAATACATTTGCAGGATAACTATGCAGATATAATTCATGAGAAGTTTCTTACTACATGTAATACCTGTGAGATGTGGAGAATTCATGTAAACAGAGTCCAGAAAAAAAAAAAAAAAAAACAATGTATATATCAACAGGTGAAACAAATCCCAACCACAAGCAATTCTTCCAAAACAGTTCATATTCAGCCAATTTTTTTGGCATGTTCTGGAACACCAAGCTTTCCAAAGGTTATATATCAGAGAGAAAAAGGTGACAAGAGGCAAGAAAGGAGTAACAGGGCATGGGGATTTTGAATGGCATAGTTAAGTTAGATTACTTTTCCTCTAGTGAAGATTCTTTTTTTTTCATTTAAAAATAATCAAGCTTCAAATCTCCTTCCAAATATTTTGGCAAGAATGGCCTAAGAGGACCATATGCATGGCAGACACATAAAGGTGAAAGGAAGTTCTTGAGGCATGTGACTTTGGAAAGGCACTTGGAGATTACTCTAGAGACCATTATTGCCTTATGCTGTCTGAAAGATGATGCAAAATGGACCAGACCAAAAAAAAAAGGGGGGGGGGTCTGCTGCTCAAAATCATGCTACATGTGACTGATACTCATGAAATAGTAAGCATAGGAATGTGACATCAGTATTAAAAATCTATCAAGAAAGGGTTTCTCCTATGCATTATTTAGAAAAGCAAACAAATGTCATCTTAAAAAAAAAAGAAGTGATAGGTTATTATAAAGAAAGTATGTAAATAAAAATTGGGGACCTCATAAGAAGGGCAAAGTGAAGTGGAAAAACATAGGTTCAAACACACCTCAAGCATGCATGCAAGCTTACTTTTACTTCCCTAAGAATCATAAACATATTATTTCTTCGCTTCTGTGATACATAGCATTTCAGTGTGTCCCTGGTCTCTCATAACTGCTGCTATATCTAAACCATGTGACTTCCTCTACTCTGTACACATGAACTTCTCTAACTCCTCTCTTCTGCTTTTTCATCATCCTAATTTTTATGTGACTTCTCATAGCCCATTATGGTGTCATCTCAGATTTCTTCTTTTCTTTCTGTATCTTTACAGCACCAGAGTAGGAGAGAATTTGATTTGCCAGCTAATTATTCACCACCTCTTTGTGTTAGTCAGCTTTTCACTGATACAGTCAAAATACCTGATACAAATGACTCAGAGGACAGGTTTACATTGGCTCATAGTCTCATTCCATGGTTGGGGTCTGGGACAAGGCAGAATACAACAGTAGAAGGGAATAGTGGAGGAAAGCTGCTTAGCTCATGGCAGCCAAGAAACAGGGAGGAAGGTGTCAGAGACAAGATAAAGCCCCCATTGCCATGTCTCTCAGAAGTACGTTCAGCTCTCAATTTATTAATCTAGTGGTGAGATTAGAGCCCTCATGATTCAATCAGTTCCCCAACTCCCCACCTTAGGACACTGCTGCATTAGGAGCCAAGTTTTCAACACACAAGCCTTTGGGGGACATTCTAGGTCTAAACCATAGCACCATTTTAGATAGAAATCTTCACATTAAGTTACCTTTTAGATATTTAGCCAGTCTATAAAGTTGCTGCAATTGAGCCAATGACCTTTGCCTATGCTCCAATAGTTAATATCCAGATAAAAGGGTGGGAGTGATTTTTTGGGGGGGTACTGGGGATTAAATCCAGAGGCAGTCTACCTCTGAGCTATACCTCCAGTCTAATTTTATTTCTTATTTGGAAACAGGGTCTCATTAGGTTGATGAGAGTCTCACTACTTACTGAGGCTATCCTCAAACCTGTGATCCTCCTATCTCAGCCTCCCAAGTACTGGGGTTACAAGCATGCTCCACCATGCCCGGCTTGGATGGGAGTGATTTTTAAATGCCAGTACAAGTATTATTATAGTTAATATACTATGAGTCAGTGTGGTACACAGGAAGAAGTACCAGTCTCAACATTAGAGATCTGTATTTTTGTCTTAGCTCACAATATAAGTATTTTTACTGTAAGTTGCAGAGTAATCTTGAATTAAAGACTTTATCTACTGATGCTTCAGGTTCTTATTCCTAAAATAAAGGTGAAGACCAAGGGATACAGCTCAATAATTCTATGATTTTGATATGATTTTTACTTATCAAGAAGAACATAGAACAGGATATATTGTATAAGAAATAATATTGAAATAATCTAACACCTATCTTATAGCAAGTTATATAATATATGCATTTTATACTAGTTTATTTTAATTGCCAAATTTATTTCAAAGTCTGTTGCTATTAAAATATAATAAAGAAGCTGAGAACAGTGGCCCACACCTGTAATCCCAGTGCTTTGGAGACCAATACAACAGGATCACAAGTTTGAGGCCAGTGTGTAGTAACTGAGCAAAATCTTGTTTCAAAATAAAAAGGGATGGGAGTATGACTGAGAGGTAGAATGTCCTGGGTTTGATTCCCAGTATCACTATAACCTCTCTCTCTAAAAATATATTATTCTACTTGGATTGTTTCATTTATGATTTTTTTTAGCTTAAAAGTCAATGTGCTTATATATATTTATCCTAATTTAGTAAACCATACCTCAATTTGAAGCAAATATTATGGTTTCCTCAAATTTAGACTCAACATGACAGAGGCACACAGGAAGTGGAGCCTGTATTTTCTGTGTAACTAAGAAATACTGTATGATCCACTGTTTCAAATAACTGCAGAAAAGTATTATGATTAGGAGTTGGTTATAAAATGTCTTAGGCAAGTTATTTGAAGTATCTGGTCTCTAATAACATTCAGTTTTCAGAGTCTACATGAGGCTATGAATGAAAAGCACCTAGTAGAGTGCATGGTATACATTAGCACTCAATGTGTGCAGGTACTTCTTCCACTTCCCATCCCCTTTGTTCACTCCTTCTACTTCTTGCATTTGTCACAAGCCAGAGATCTCACTGATATACTTTAGGAAGATACAATCTCTCACCCCAACTTACCTGAGAAATCTGCTAAAATTCCTGCCTAGGGACATGGAATCCGCACATGATGGGTTAAACAAATGTCACTGAAGCCATCCAACACTGTAGTCCTTTGAGACAAACAGGGACAGCAATTGCTATAGAAAATTTCATGGAAGTGAAATGAAAACATCAAATGATTTGACTGAGATCATTTAGAACGTAATTTATAAATGGATATCTAATAATATAATTTGTGAAAAGAGTTGATGCAATGATATTATAGAGCCATTTCTCCTGAAGGTTATACTACAGAGTTCAAATTTGGAAGCACTTTTTGCCAAATGCCATACTGCAGAACAAGGATACATCATCAATAACTCTGTAAAGAAATGAAACATAAGTACACCCCCCAAAATGGACAATATGAATACTAAAATCATTATAATATATTTGGAAATTCAATCTCTGAAGAAAACCAAGGCATTTCTAGACAACAAATTGTTTAAGTATACATACAGCCAATTCGATATTATAAAATATTTGAAATCATTAAATATAATTTTTGTTGTTTTCCTTTGAGGTAAAAAATATTTCCCAATGTCCTTATAAACTCTACTCTGAGTAGCTAATGTTTAAAAAAAATCAGTCACATAGAGCTGAAAGGAGGTATGGAGAAAAAATTATTTTTATCTGTATCTACTTTTCTTAATAATAAATAATAACACCATACACTAAGCTACACTTTTCTTTTAGAGACCATGAAATGTGTTCTTTGCATCAATCTTTAGATGAATTGGGTGTACTCAACTGAGACAACTTATTGCCTCTTTTTATAAATGCTTGTTCACTTTGGATAGAAAATCTAGCCTAATTTTTTAAAAAACCTTTGCTTTGGGGTACAAGATGTATAAAAAGAGCACTGAGCTTCTTAAGTGCTTGGATGAGAACCACCCTTCCCTATTTATTAAACTCTCCAATTCTTTCTCTCCTTTTCTCCTCCTTGTTTTGTGAACATCCCTTCAAATCATTATTTAATTTTTTTCTTGTCTGAATAAGGATGGCAAACCTCACAATTCCCTTTATAAATACTCCCTTTCAAATGAATATTAATAATTGTTTAGTCTTTTTCTCCACAGTACATGAGACCATCTTTTAAGTAAACAAAAATGAGTTACTTCATCTTGCAGTGTCTGGAATGAGCAAACTCCCAAGGAATGTAGTATTAAAGAAGGTAAAAATATTCTTTTCTTTTCAGAAATGACCCCCAGTGTAAATGTTTTCTTAGCAGCTAATTTCATTGCTGAACAGGCAACAGGAACTGAAAAAAATTCAAAATTCCTTATATATATTATGTGCTTATAATGCAAGAATCCCCTTCATGCTTTGTGACCAAAGGTATGCAGAGGCAATGAGCCTGATGCTGAAAGACCAATGAGCAGGGATGCTGAGAACAGACTTATCCATCACAATTTGCCATATTTCCCCTAATAGTCTTGGCAGGAAGAGTAGGAAAAGTAAAGATTAGGGGTTCCCAGCAAGTGTTGGCAATGCAGGGCACATGCCTCAAACAGCTACCAGCCACAGGACACTTCACCAGTATTTTCTCTCCAGTGTCCAGGACCTGGACATGGAACCTTCACCCCTCTGTTCCATGTTTCCTAGCCAAAGTTGTGTATTATTTAGTACACATTTTCTACTATACCTAAGGCTTCAGGGTGACCTCCAAATACTTTAGAGTTACCATTGGTATATTTTAAAGTCTTTCCAGAATTTCAGGATTACAATGGGGATTTATTAAGCAGTTCTTCAGAAAAGAAACTTCAATCATTAAGATGTGGGATCAGGCATAATTTGAGCTATTCTCTATGACAGGGGACTCCAAGAAAAGGAATTCAATGTTATATTTATTTAAAGTTTTTATCATGGGAAGAATTTCATGATTTTTATATTGCTCATAGCTTAAGAAGAACTTGTATCTTTAAATTTTTCTTATTCTAGCCGGGCGTGGTGGTGCACCCTTGTAATCCCAGCATTTGGGAGGCTGGGACCAGAGGATCACGGTTCGCGGCCAGCCTCAGCTACCTAGTGAGGCCCTCCGCAACTTAGTGAGACCCTGTTTCAAAATAAAGAATAAAAAATAGGGCTAGGGGTATAGCTCGGAGGTAGAATGCCCCTGAGTTCCAGTACTGCAAAAAATCCCCAGTACTGCAAAAAAAAAAAAAAAAAAAAAAAACTCTTAGTCTATATTTCTTTCTTTCTTTCTTCTTTTTTTTTTTATTAATTGGTGCATTGTAAGCATATATCTTTGTTAGGTACAAGCTGATCTATATTTCATAACATTTCTTATAAATGAAAATGTTTCCTTTCAGAAATAAAAGTTTGTTATTTTGAGAGAGAAGGGAATTTCCCCCATGCCTCTTTGGTCTTTACATTTGTAGGATTTTAGACATAGGGATTTAAAGATGGCTAACAAATATAGACTCTTTCATTTGAATAGGAATCCTGTAAGAATCTGCCCTCTGCCCACTTTTCTGGCCTTCCACACTACCCAGCTATTTTTTCAGCAGTTGTTTATCTTGTCTCTTTCTCCTTCCCTTTTGTCTCCTACAAACACTCTTGCTTTCTTTCGTATGGAAAATTTCATTTCAATCTTCAAGACTGAACTTAGATCAAGGTACAACTTGGGATCATCAGTGTTATGAACTTCTCTGACCTCATCTGGTTAAAATGAGATTTTTTTTCTGTGTGTTCCCTTAGAACCTCATTTTGATCATTATTCTAGTATGACTGACACTGCTGGGTCATTGTCTGATCTCTAATCTATTTCTCTCATCAGTGCAGGTGGAAAAGAATTATTATTGTTATTGTTGTTATTATTATTTTGTGGTACTTGGTTTGAACTCAGTGCACTCTATTACTGAGTCCTAGCCCTATTTTACCTTTAACACAGGAGTTCTCACTGAGTTACTGAGGCTGGCTTCAAACTTACAATCTTCCTGTCTCAGCCTCCCAAGTACTGAGATTATAGGTGTGCTCCACCACACTTGGCTGGAAAATAATTATTTATCACTCACATTTATCAGCCTGGCACAGAAGCTATCATGTAGGAGGAGTTCAGTAAACACTTATGGGTAGATTATTTAGTTTATTTTTTTTTTTTTTTGCGGTACTGGGGATTGAACTCAGGGGCATTCTACCTCCGAGCTATACCCCCAGCCCTATTTTTTATTCTTTATTTTGAAACCGGGTCTCACTAAGTTGCGGAGTGCCTCACTAGATAGCTGAGGCTGGCCGCGAACCCGGATCCTCCGGTCTCAGCCTCCCAAATGCTGGGATTACAAGCGTGCGCCACCACGCCCGGCTCATGGGTAGATTATTTAGTGACCCATGATGATAGCATTTATTCTGAAGTTTTATTTTTAATTAACCCTCAATAGACCCTGCACTATAGATGAGGAAATTAAGACTCAGGGTAGTTAAAATAATGATCAATAATAAATTAATAGATCTGGCATTCAGACCAGGAATCTCATTCTATGGGAAGTACTCTTACTACGCTACTAGCTATGTACTTTATAATTCAGCACCTTCTTCTACAACTCTTCTCCCTACTTACAGCAGTGTCAATCTCAGTGAAAGGGCACTATTATCTGCCAGCTTGTCTCAGCCAGAAACCACAGATTTGTCCTGGACCACCCCCTCTCTCACTCCTTACATGTAAACAGTGACAAAATGCTGATGATTCTATATTTTCCATATCTATTGGATATATTTCTTACTTCCCAATCCCAGGTCCATGACCTTAGTTTAGATTCCCATCATGTTTCACTGTCTCCCACTTTACTCCAGGAAAGCCATCCACCATACCACCAGAGACTTCTCTAGACTCCACACATCTGATGGTGATGTCATGCTCAAAGTCATTCAGATATTCCTCCGTGTCAACAGTTTTACACAAAAAGGCCTTCATAATCTGGCCTCTACCTGCTTCTCCAGTGCCACCAGTCCCAACAAACTTGGCCTATACACTAGACATTCATATGTGCTTTACAGATACCAAAAGAGAAAGCAACATTGATGCATAGGATGGAGTAGAGGAAGAAAAAATGGTGGGTTGAGAGATGAAAAACAAGCAGAATGGTTTAGTAGAGGTCTAAGATGGAGGCACTACAAAGAAAGCTAAAATATGGCTGAAAAGCATGGCAGGAAGGCAGAATCTCAGAATATTGTGACAGGATGAGTTCCAAGACGAGGAGAATAGTTACATCACAATATGAAGCAGTGAGGAAGACAGCTGGATTTCTAGCTTATTCTAGAAATCAAGTTTCAGTATAGGCTTGTTGAGTTTGAAGTTAAATGGCAAGATAAAGAAGTAAAGAAGAATGTATTAACTTATATGTCATTAAATATTAATTCTATATAGCTGCTTCTACAAA